>QDHC01003118.1:14092-27263 GCA_013186455.1 Papilio dardanus tibullus
TGGGGAAATGGATTGCGGTGCAATCTCTCTTAACGACGCTCGCATTATAAACTTTATAACGCTGTTTCCTCTGCTCGCTTATTTCTTAGCTTAAGAAACGTTTAAGAACAGTAGCCACATTCAGAAAAGAAAAAACTGGTTAAAAAAAATAAAACATACGTAACTATATCAAAACGTAAGAGAGCACCTAACTCATACGCATTGGCATCACGAGAGTCGATCGAGTTTACCGTAAGGGACCCGGTTACGTCGCGAATAAATCGCGAGCGGCGAACGCGACCCGAATTAACGGTAACGCGCCGAATTCGGTCGCCACCGCTCGACCGGCCGCTGCGCTGCGTCAATTATACCTCACGTAGATTGATCGACGACTCGACAGGCCACCGATACCTAGGACATGACGCTCATTGAAATCTACTATAATGGTGCCTAGATGCAATATTTATCGGATAACAGTATCGAAAGATAAATAAGGTCAAGTGCTGTCAGCTTTAATTAGGGGATGAAAGATTCTCGAGAGCATACTCAGTATTAAAGAGAACAGGATGCTTATCGACTTGATAGTGTAACCGTAGGGCTTCATTAGACCGAGTTCGCGGTAAATACGGAGATTTTGCTTCTGTTTAATGAAGCCCTAGGGTTATTGCAAAATTATTGTGTGTCCGAGTAATAAGAAAGCTCACGTCTAGAAGAGTAATTGATGTATTCCTGCTTCTTAGCTTCTAAAGCATGATTACACTCAATCACATTGTTCTTTATTTTATCGCTCCTCAATTCGCTATGCTTTCTGTGCGTCATTAACCTTAAGGTGACCGCGGCTAACGGGCCGTCACATCATTTCACATTTCCTCTCGTATCAGTTCAAACTCGTGGGAACCTTCAACCTTTTGATAGCCGTGCATTTTTAACGCTGACGTCGGAAAATTTTTCGCAGGCCGAACGAAATTGTAAATCGCCATGAAATTATCGAGATAGCGAGTCACGAGCGCGGTTTGAGATATAATGATAACGCCGCGCTCTAAACGTACTGATAACGTTACTCTACAATTTCATGCTCGGATTTAACTCCCATGAATAATTTGTTGAGAACATTTTCAATGTGCATTTAGAACTTAACAGACTGAAATAAAAATAGCATGAATACAACGTTAACAATCTTATATAGAGACAATTTTATAATGTTTTTGTCAATACGTAGTACGAGTAAATACTCGCATCGTATCATAAGAGACCTGGAGGGCTACCCCCTTCGATTTCGATTGGCGATATCGCTGATGGAATCAAAAAGGTATGAAACTGACAATGACATTCGATAGTCATGTGCTTGTTACGTTTGAGATATCGAACGTCACTGTCATTAACATACATTTTTGACTTTCGCTATAGAATAGCTTCGTAGCGAATGTACTTTGCGTGACCTCTCAGTAGTCACAGTAGGCTATTACTTATCCAAGTCTGTAGTCCCGATGCTATTATTTATTGCGGTGACATTTTCATAACAAGCGGCTCTAGGAACGCTACACAATGAGCCGTTGAGAACTACTATTAAACCCTTATCGCTCTCGACTCGCATACTGCTCAAACATAGCATACTTATAACCAACTACTGAGTCTAGTTCAACACAAGCCAGAACAGTGAGGCAGTGCTCTTATATAACCAGTAAGTCAATTCAAACAATAGCAGTACTGCACTGTAATAAGGTACCTGTGCACCTTGTGTAAACGACTAACATAAAGCTTTCAAGTGGGAACATGCAGTGTACAATATAATTTGAATTATTATATATTTTTAAATAGCAGTATGCAGTCAACTAGATAGAAATTAGAGCAACACATTCAATTAACCCAGCGGATGCAAATTAACGCTCAAATACAAAAATGGGTCGCGCAACAGGCCGCAAACATTTTATAACAAAAACGCGAAACAAAGAGGCGCCATAAAGAAGGCGGGCGATGCCAGTAATGAGTTCACTGCGAACACAATGGTGCCCGCGTCGCTTTTATACACGGCATGTTACTTTTAATTAATAGCACGAGAAGACCGATGCATGCTTATTTTAATAAGAAATATGATCTCAAAGTCAATAAAATCTACACAAACACAGCTTTATGAGAAGCGAAGCCTTCACAATGCAAATTGTACGTGTCCGCGAGACATTTTTACCTCCTGACATAAGCATGTAATTTGCAATTTTATAACTTCATGCGTCTCGTCGTTATTAATACGAAGATGAATATTATTATAATGAGCTTTATTTTTTAATATCAGCTCTGTACAATACTCGTAGTCGAACAAGTAATTGCGCGCTGGAAATGTATGCAAATTGGCTTCTTCGACGTTTTTGGCTTTTCCATTGACCGATAAGTTATTAAGAATCAATTTGGGCTTTTGTTGAAACTTAAAGCATATTAAAGTTGATATATTATTATTTAAGATCGCAGCCGAAGCAATTATACTCGTGATATCAAGTCACGTTGAATTATTGACTGGACTCGAGCGAGACGTCTCTTTGTTAAATCGTCGACATGTTTCGAGGTACCGATGTGTCACTTGCAGCGACATTTTCCTGCCGTCGATTCTTTTCTCAAGATGTTAAATATTATATGCAGAATAATTAACAAAATATCGCACGAGATTAAAAGCTACTTTACGAATAAAATTAAACATATTAAACATTTTTTTTATTTTTTGGTAATTGGCTCAAGACATTACGTATTCAAGTCCAGCGTTGAAGACCAATCAAGTTTGATAGGTCCGTCTGCGCCGGCCGCAACGGGACACGTCTGTTATCTCTAACAATGCACGACCAAAACGGGCAATCCATGCTCGTCAATAGCGAATCGGCACCTGTCGATGACCTCTAGGCTAACGGGCACCCCACGACCGAGCTCAGCCAGTTTAAAGAAACCCCTGAGCGCAGAATATACAGAACCGACTCTGAGCTCTTCTCGTAATGGTAATGATCAATCCCTAGTTCTTTGAATAAAGGTCGAGGGGGTCGAGAGCGGCGCGGCTAGCGGCTAGTTCGCGTCCAAAACGACCGCAGAGAAATGTATGCCGCATAACTGTTTGAGTAAACATTGGCGATGTTTGCAAAATTAAAAACATCGAATGTGAGTCAGTGGACTTTATCGTTGATCTACGCGCACGTGGGGCGCTGCGTGCTCGCGTTCGCACCGCACACAACCCGCACAATCCGTTCACGCCATTTACGGACCCAATCGAAAAAATAATAAAGCGAAATACGGTAATGGGATAAGTATCAAGTCACCCTTAACGGTTAAACGATTTCCCAATTTCGGCAACTTGTATTTCCCAAACAAGAAAACTTTAACGAATTATTAATTATGGTACTCAATAATAGCATTAAATTTAATGATAACAACATCAATCGTAACTGTAATCGATAAAAACTGACCGTAACAGAACAAGTTGAGTTAATGCTGGAAACAGGATCTTTTAAACTTAAAGGAATATAAACAATCATCTTCAGAGTACGAGCAAAGTCTTAGCGGCGTTTCGTACAAACAGAGGGCGTTCTTGTGCCATCAATTCGGCTGTAACCGGCCATAACTTGACTACTTCACGAAGAACATTAACGTAAATTAATTAAGCGCGGCTTCTGATGCCAATCTCCTACTGCGAGTTACAATTATTACATTTTATGTAACTACGAGAAAGCTTTGAATTTGTTTCTATATTTACATTGAATAATATTGATTGATTAACTATTGTATAATAGGAGGTCACAGTTAAAGATTATGTTTATTTCATTTTTGATCTTCTTGAATCTCTTTTCGTATAAAACTAGTACTAAATAATAGTTATAATGAAACATTCAACTTTAAGAAGTACCAGGAACATAGAACATGTAAGTAGTCAAAAGTTCACCTTCATTGTTGTGATAATTTATATATCATTCAAAGTCACTTAAGAGACGTTTTAAAGTCACATAAACAACGTAACTATGTTAAAAAAATGTACAAAAACGCCTCATTTGTTTGAACGAATTATTATCCAAGGCCAAAAGTTCCCCGTGCCACTTACTTAATTTGCATAAAACAACTTACAAACTCGATTAACGTTTAAACGACATTTCATAGTCAGGACACCCGTCAATTTAAATAATAATAGAGTAAGAAAAAACATAATAACGGATTTTTAAGTCGGAAATAGAAATACAACTACATAATAACTAAGGCACCGGGTCAATCGATATTTCCCTAAATAATTCTAAGAAAAATTTATGATCTAACCAATCATATATTTCATAATTACGAATATTTTTTGACAGTGAAACATGAGTGTTACCTACACGTGGTATTTGTAACTTTATTACCTTGACATACGATTCCAAATTGTGGTAACTTTTTTGACCTTCCATTCCTCTTTTATCAAAGAGTTCCGCGTCGCCTGTGTTGATTAGATACCGCATAGAAGCTAATATAGTTGATAGTGGTACGAACATGTGAAGAATTTTAGTAGTACGGCATTTTACTTTTATTAACCGACTTCCAACATAAGGAGGTTATCAAGTCAATGAGGTTTATGTCATACTGTTATTATTATGCTATTGACTATCGTATAATAAGTAGAAAATGTGAAGAAAATTAACATATTGTCACAAACAACAAAGAAAATTGATAGAATACTTAGTATACCTATAAACGAGCTTAAATATTGTTTTTATTCAAAAGTTAAACACGAGCTATCGTCAATTCATTAATCGACTAATCCAAAAAAATGTGTCAATTTAATACTTGACACATTTGCTACAATAGTATAACATTTGGCGCTAAATTACCAAGTTCCTATCTAAAACGGTTCAACGCTGGAGGTCGTACATCGCTCGATTTAGTCAAGTGTTTGCATCAACGTAAAAACTGACTTCAACCGCCACCCACATGGCGTCAACTCGACCGATTGCTACTCATTAAACGCTTGCTTAAACACACGGAAGTTTTTAAAATGGTTTTTTATCATTAATATGACAGTATAATAATTTTTCATCACAATATAAAGCAATAAATAACGCATAATACATAATAGTTAGATAAGTTATTTATGTAATATTCAAGAAATTAACAAGAAAAATATGTTAAGGAAAATAACAATCCTGGTGACAGTTCACCGAATACGGAAGTCTATAACTCAATTATAAAAGAACATTCTTTAATGTTTATATAATATTCTTAAAAGAAATCACAGGAAAAGAGTATAAAGTAACTATTCTATAACAATAAAAGTTCAAAAGACTCAGTTATTACAATAATCTGTTGTATTATTAGAATCTTTAATAACAACGGAGAGATAATTTAAACAAACTTACAATTCCAATTGAATAATAAATAAAATAACTTAATAATACAATATACAATTGAATTGTTTTTACTAAATCGTACGTATAAAATGTTAGCAATTACAAACTTTCTTAGAAGACATTTAAGATTACACAATATTTCGAAACCCTTACGAGCACGTCAAACACGAGTCGTAAAAATAAACTTCCAAAAAAGGTATAGTTCACGTTTATCGTAATACGAGCAACAAGATTCCAAACTTTGCATAACTTGTTTGAAAAAAATATAACTATACTTCCTTAAACCTCTGATTACTCACGTTCTATAAAAGTTCAAGGATTCTGTGAATTTTGTAACATCATTTTACAACAATAAGAACATATTGCGGCTGCAAAAAATAAAACTTTTTACAGCATTAACATCGTTAACGAAGATCAAAAGCTTATTGCAAAACCATAATCGTCTTATGTAGAGAAACCCTTTCCAAAATATAAAGTGGCATTTAACGAGTGAGGCGCACGTCTCTCCCAATAAATCATGTGAAAAATGCCCCACTTTCGCAACATAGCAGATGACTCGGTGAAAGCAATGGGCAACACAGCATACCCGTATTCTTGCGACAAACTCGCCTTTTGTGTGTGGGATATTTTAAGAAGCTTTCGTGAAAACCTTTGAAGTGGTACAATATAACTAAAGAAAGATCTGTTAAAAAGTGCATGCTAAATATTGTCAAAGATGTTCGGTACTATTTAATCTAATCTACGGACTTACAATAATATTTTGACAAAACTTACTTCCAAGATACTGTCTAGAGTAGAGAATATATTTAAGACATTCCAAATAGGTATATAGAGAACTCCTATAACCTAACACTCGAAGAAACTGAAGTGCAAACATATGACGATATTACCATCTTAAAAAACAACATGCTTGTTGAGAGTTGCGAGTTTTTATTTGGCAACATTTGGTGCGACATGCATAAGGCGCGGATAACACGTGTCGCATTATGCGAGCCGACGCGCTCACTCACCCACCAATATGGTCACAGCGACGTCAACAAAATATCACTTTATTAAATCATTTTCATATTACAAAATTCAAACTTGACGACGGCTAGTAGTTAACTGTAAGAATATCTGTGCAGGCGGCCTTTGCATCCTTTTACATGGCATTTCACTAAATATGAATTAAGCATCATATGCTTGCGAAAATAAGCGAACATGATAATGTTAGGATTATTCAAAACATATTTCTAAAAAGTTGGCTAAGAGTCTAAGAGATTATCTAAACGCGTAGGAGGCAAATTCAACGAAGAGATAAACATTTGAATTGACACCGTTTAGCTTATCGTCAAAGTAACAGCAAAACATATCCTTTTTCTGCGAATTTCACAATCGAATATGGGTCACTTTCTATTATACAATCATACTTTGCGAATCATACAATAAATCAGAATTGTAAATGGAAAAAAGCCATAGGCACAATCTTTTACTGTTATTATATCATCTACGATTACGACTTAGGGTCCTTCAAGAAGCGAGCGTATCATCTCTTCAAAGGGCGGCAATGTACGAGTATCTGTGGTTCCTCTGGTATTGCAGGTGTCGATTATCGGTGTTCCCGCTGCTTGTTTACCACCTTTTCTTATAAAAAAAAATCTAAATCTTGTACTTTAAAACATCTTAGAAACTGAGGCAATGCATTTTATCTACAGGTATATCTTGCAATGCGTATAAAAACTCTGTACCGTACTAATTCAAAGCGTACAAAAATATCTCGAAACAAACGATATTTTTTTCTGTCAAGCCTTTCACAACTATCGATAGATAGTCGGCGTGTTCAGTTGAATATTACATGAGTAGTGCGCATGCGCAATGGCAGTAAGTCATTGTCAAATCGGCATTCCCATTGGGGGCGCGCGGGAGCCACCGGACCACTTGGCACCACTCCCGCGCAATTATACACCACAAGGTGCGTGTGAATTTCGTAACACTTAAGTTGCTTAACATTTGTATATTAATGAACTAAAATGCTGTAACCTAAAATGTAGAAAAGAGCAATTACTTCAATCCATTTTTCTTAAGTTACGTAATATTTCAATACTGTCTCATAGGTCTCTAAATAATCATCAGGTGTTATTGACTCTGCTATTACTACAGCTGTTAAAACATACTAAAAACTAAGACACGTTTTACTGTAGAAGGCTAAATGTACTTTCATTGGAATCGTGTAACGGTAAGAGCAATACACGCAACAGTTGAGTTTTTCTAGCCATCGCACTGAGACGAGTGAGACTAGTTTTTGTTGTGTGAAGGTGTCGCTTCACGAGGGGCGAGAGGGGTCGAGGGGTTTATACCGGACGGTGAGAAGTCGCCGAGAGGATGGTGTTCGCTAAAACGTCGCTGATTTATCGTCCGGCCGGCGTGTGGGTGCAGCGTGCGGCCCACGTGCGCTCAGGACTCCACCGGTCGCGTGTTTTATTTGTTTACTTGTCCACATTTGCATATTAATTAAATTAAGCTCCTAATACGATTCGTTGTTGATTAATGATGATAAAACGATCTGTCAAGAACCACGGTAAAAAACATTGCTAGTTACTATTTCTGTAAGTATGATAGACTAGTAAATAAAGTTTTTTGTTTAGATAACACGAATAGAGAGGTTACTTTACTATTAATAGTTTAACAAATACTAACTAACAATCTACATCTAAACTAAACTGTGTATTAATTACTTGTTTTCGAGATTAACACAAACAATTAAGCTGTAACGATTGATGTTTATAAACAACAGCTCTCGTACAGCGGAAATAGAAAATAAATATAGTTGTTTCACGCTAAGAGCTGCAATTAGCCGAAATGTTGAGGCTTATTAACACATGAATCAGTCGCCGGAGCAGCTCTCCAATGAAACACTCGATTGTGTTCCGCGAACTGAACGATGCAAACCGTCGAGAATTGTAATAACCGTGAAGTCACCGTAACCTCCTAGAATTTCATCTAAATAATACTAGCTGATGAACTCGACACATGAGTCTGAAAAATATTAAATCATGAGATCGGGAATAAATAGTGTACTTCGTCAAGCGCACTCAATAATAGCAATAAACATCGACACTCATAAACGTAACAAGGTTAATAATGTCACGTGGACATCCCCGAGCTCCAAAGAGTCCGATCATAACGCCAATTAATTGTCATTGTAGAGCACAACGTCAACGACACGGAACACGGCGGGACACTGAATAGTACCGATTACGAGGATGTATGATAAACAAAGACTGCGCGAGTAGGGTCATTCAATGACGAAGTGCGCGTGTGGCCGCGATGCATCGGTGGAGCGATATCACCACGCTATCCTAATAGAAAAGCTTGTACTAATACTAGGAACTATTGTGTTTGATTGTGTTAAAATTTTGCATGTGATCTTATAAACCTGCCTCAATGCAGACTGCAATCGTAAAGTCGCTCAAAAATTGCATCAAATTACTGCACTGTGTTGTGTTTTATAATACGACCTTCCAAGGCAAGCGATAAATTCCGCAATATCACTACATCAGCGTAATGTGAGTTGTCGTATAATCACTAAGCTAGCGTTTGCAATATGTTTTTGCAACGACCTTGTGGACGGCAACGGTCGCACAAAGGAGCGCTCGCAGCAGACATGACACGAGTGCTGGCATCGCGCGTGCCGCGCAGGCGCATTCCAAATTCGCCATGCCCACCGGCACACACGCACACCCGTCGTCGGCACGGCCCGCACACATCTGCACGGGTGATTAACTCGCAAATATCGACTGGAGACTCTATGCAACAAAACCGCGGCGAAATAGAACCAATTAGCCGGGGAAAAATAGAGAAAAGAGAAATCATCGGGCGTGCACGGTTGCTACGTTTACGTTAGCGAATCCATTCGGGGTTCACGACGTAGCCGCACTCGGGCGATTCTCTCGTAATGGCCGTGACCTCTTCACCGGGAGATATCGGAATGACCAGCGACGGCCGCTCGTTATTCCCCCCTGCCCCCGCCACGTCGCTTTCTTCTGACCCGCTTTTCATAAACAATACTTCGGCAGCCGCGCCGCTCGCCTCTTCTCGAGAAAGTGTCCGACGCAAGGCTACGTTTGATTTAACCGGCCAAACGTTCGACGAAATTGTACATGAATTATTGATGTTTCTTCACAAAATTGAAGTTATCGCAATGCTGAACTATCGATAGTTTAGCATAAATAATGGTTTCGGTCTTATTTCTACGCCTATCGGTTAATGAACAGTTGTGCACCGACAAAAATAAAGACAAAACCGAATTTGATCCGTCCACACCACAGCATTTAATTGAGTTGACTATTCCTGGGGGTGTATCTTAAATAGAACTAGGGGAAGCAGCAGATGTTGTGTTTCTACTCTCCCTCGAGATCCAATAACACGATCGTATCAGATTGCGCAAATCGAATAACAAGCGACCCTAATACCACTAAATGTACGCCAGTCAAATTACGGTTACGACCATCCGGGGCTCGGAATATTAACTCTAAATATTTTATGGAAGTGTTCCACTTCAGCGATCCTCTTGAAATCATCCGGATCATTAAACTGAACATAAAAGTACTTTCACATTTAAAAGATATTAAGGCGACTTCAATAAGTGGATAAGGAGAATTTAATTGAATGAGGATGCAAGATATCTCGTACACAAAACAATGAAGGTCGTAAATCAGGGCTTCCTCCGTGTAATAGTTGCATCCTACGGGCGCGAGCTTAGCGGCGGCAATCCGGCGCGTCGCAATTGATGGCTTCCGGTGCACATTAGAGCGCCGGCTCTATCGCATCTGACCGCCGCGAACCCCGAGCAGCGACACACTTCACTAACGCTGCGCGTGCGCACCTAGAAAGTGATGCTGCAACGTCAGACACTCGCGTCCAAAATCAAACGAGCGATAGGGATCATTTAGCGACATTAATTAAAGCGACAGAGCTATATCTATTGTATAGTGCAATCATAATGTTCCTTGGTAAGGTTCGTTTGCCGTATTCTCGGTAAACATTAAAAGCGGCCGCTATCTGAGATCAGAAGGTTATGCGTTTGTTATTCAACAACACATAATTGAAATCCCCGCTTGCCTCATCATCATTAACTGAACAGTAGCAATCATTCAACTGTAATTTCCGGCCATGTAACCGTTTACTGTCGGTTAAGTCACAAATGAAATGCATGTGAAGCAGCGAGCTTTTATATTAAACTTTATTAATGAACACGGTTTATTTATAGCAAACATATCAATGATCTATCCTTATTTATATTTAAAGTAGTAACATATCATAATATTTTGTTTTTTTTTTTTACAGATGACACAACACTAATTTAAGTTGTATTACTAAAAACAAATACGACAAACAACCAATGCCGTCTGTCAAAATAAAAAGAGAAATTTAATTTCACGGCTGCATGCATGAAATATTTTTCTTTCATAGATGCGTAAAATTGTACAAACAACTCAAAGGGCGCGGCGTATCTCTCAAGACTAACGCAAACAATAATAGCGTTCAACCAAAACTACATTTAATTCGTAAACAATTCGACTTGACAAACTTCCTAAGTGAAGTCCGGGAACATCCACAGCCGTTCCGTTTCACAGTATTACAAGATTCAAACTTTATAGCGTCTCGTAATTATCTGTGCGCATGTCGGAGCACGTGGATACTAGCTTAATCCACTACGGTGAGACAGCGGTCTTTGGAAGTCTTTCCAATATTTAAAATTATGTTGTTTACAATATCTTGCGCTATATAGCGATACGCCAAAACATTTGTATGGTTCTATACAGTGGTATGCACGTGGGCAGCGAACGACACAGACGATATCGAGTTACGTTCATTAATCAAAGAAGCTTCGAGTATGCTTGACTTAACACGAGTCACATAGAATAGGGTGGCTAAACGACGTCGTCTACAATATCGAATAGAATAGAGAAAAAATAAAGGTATTTGTACTAAAGAGGTATTAAGTTAAAGTTATTCATTACACAAACTATTTTGTAACACAATTATAGTGATAGTTTTGTGTTAATAGCTCCAAAATATCCTACTTGATGCCATGAGTTACGACTTATGGTCGTAAAAAACGCCTCCGTGTGCGTGTGTCTCGTAAGACACACGACACGGCGGCTCTTTATTGTAAGTTAAAGAAATTATCAGCAGACTACTGCTGTCACAATACGGAAATAAATAAATCATATGTGCTTTCGACTCCTATATCTTAAATAGGAAACTTCACCGTTCACCTTCCGTTTACAAACACCTATTAGATTCTATGTATAACATCGGCACAGTTTTTTACTACGACACGGCGAGGAGGCGCGCGCGCAGGCGGGAGGCAGTTTTCAGCGCGCCGCGTCTCAAGGCCGTTGACCTGAGCGCTTCAGTCGCGGCCTGCCCGAGGAATGTCTACGCGGATTACGATACGGATTAGTCATCACTCGATGGAATAATCAAAACTAATATATAGATGTTTTAATTACCTACCGGTATATGAATTAAATCAATAAATCAAAGGAATTAGTATCGAAATTAATGAATTGTTTAGATTTAAATTAATAGGAATTTAACGAGCTAACATAATCTTAATTAATGAATTGGGGGACATAACATTTTTTTAAACGTATTTAAATACTTAATGAACCTAACAAGAATAGTCAAAGATATCAGTCAACTCTTTTGAATCTAAATTTTATCTATTTTAAAATATTACGATAGGAATTTTTGTCCCGCATTATCAAGTTATCATGGAGTGCACGCGTAAGGTTACTACACCTATGAGTCAGTTCACGGCAGGATAAACGGTTAGATCGATCGACGATTGCGTCAACCCGAACATGGTTGACGTTTTTTGTCGCTAAACAATGAGCTCCTGACGGCCCGCGCGGCACATTGACAACCGAGTCCTCAGCTCTGACAGACAATAGCGAGCAAAAAACTTCGATTATTGATAAGGTTTTTACTGCCAAGCTAAGATCATCACTATGCGCATATTTGACACTACGTATAAAAACATAAATTGCAAAAATAATATCATAGAAAATTAAAAAAAAAACAATAAGAAGATTTAGTTCCCGCCCTACCTAAATATCTTCATAATTATGGTTATAGAATCATTTTATTCACCAAAAGAAAAGGAACATTTCACTTATTGGGAATTATCACATTATACATATTTATCGTCGCCTTTTTTTTATTTTCTACATATTACATCACCTTCAGAAATGTATAGCAAAAGCCTACGTTTAAAGCCACTTAATGATGTTGCATTTTTAATATCTGGTGGCATAATTCAATACTACAACATAAAACAGCAGTACTGTGATTTATTAAATTCGTTTTTATTGTACAAAATCTGGACAAAGGGTTATAATGAAATTGATTATAAAAGGATTAATTAAATTAAACAAAGACGTGTGAATGTCGACTAAAGGTCACGGTCTGCTCAGGCACCATTAAATATTCATGGGTTGATACAACAAAGAACATTTATCGTTTAGCACAATAAAGTCGGGATCTCGGCAGTCGAAGGTCATTAAATAACAAGGTGACATTTGTAGGATTACAGCGGTCAAGTTACGGACATCTGCATCTCTACAATTGTACTTTAAACAGTTAAATTTCATCAGAAATCATAGTAAACGACTAGATTTTTATGCAAACTACTAGCGGTCGCCAGCGACTTCGTCCGCTTGAAGTTTAGAAATTCAAAATAAAGTTTTATATCTTATTTTAACCTTTATAAAATAATATAGTTTGAAATATTAATACCTATAGAAACCCATGTGCAAAATATAAAATTTATAAGGCTTATACCTACACTGCGAAAAATATTT
>QDHC01003118.1:27483-52947 GCA_013186455.1 Papilio dardanus tibullus
GTCTCTAGACCCAGTAGTTTAGGCTGTGCGTTGATAGTTGAGTCAGTTTACTCTTTTATATATATAGATAATAGGTAGACGGTTTAAATTCCAGCTGAGTTAAGTTTTCTCCATTATTCTGTCTATGTCTGCTCATTGGTAGTTTCTCTTGCTTATAAAAACTGCTTTGTAGTTATAATAAAATTATTAATAAAATAGATATATAACAAAAAAAAAGAAAAAATAGTATCAATATAAGAAACTCACTACTGTTAGTATAGTATAGAAATAACAGAGCAGAAAAGAGTACGGACCGCGAGTCATTAGTTTTAGTTGTAATAAATAATTAAAAAAAAAAGTTTTAAAGCTTATTTGCATGACTCCTTTGTTTCCAGTCAAGTCAATGTCTTCTCACGGCATTCGTATAAGTAGTTGTAATCAATCATTGATTGTTTATTATTTTAAATTATGATACATCATCGATCAACAAAATTCAATAAAAAAATTGACAAAAAGTAATAGTTATTGCTGTTTAATCACTTGGATTTTAATAGTTTATATAAAAATTATTTTTCTCATTTATAATTTAATAATATATAAAGGAAAAGAACCTCTTTGGATTTAATTTTTGTCTTTTTCTTATTCTTTGGTTTTTGAGAGGTGTCATTTTTGAAGAGATAGAATTAAAGTTGATTTAATTTTTGTAATATAATGTAAATACGTTTTATGTTGTTTCTTTTTATTACAGAAACACATAATCGTTTATTTGGGTTAACTCATTAACCCAAAGTGTAAGAAAATAAAGTGACACGACATCTATAAAAAAACATTTATTTAACTGTTAGTTTAATTTCTTTGGTAATCTTATTCAAAATATCAGGAATCTAAAGTCATCATGTATGTGGAACTGTCACCACAATTTAGTCACAAGAAAAATTGCTAAATTATACATTATTACGTTATAAATAAAGGATCGTGACAGAAAAAACGTTTAAATTTCTTCATCTGACTCATGTCGTGATAGCCCGCGTTATGTAAACACATAATAATAATAACGACGCTTTAAAATTATTACAAAATAACCTCGCTTATAAAATACTTTATTTATTTACTTATTCGATCGCTATATTACAACCGACCTAAATACATTTATCAATTTCATTAACCTAAAATTATATAAATAAAGTAGCGACACGCCCCGGCTTCACACGGGTACAAATCGGTATAATGCTGATACTAAATACTGCAGCGTTTGCAATGTAAGCGCTAAAAATGTATTAATTTACGACATTATATTAAAAACCTCTAAATTATCTGTGTTACTCTACTATATTGTGAATGTATTATACATGAAAACCTTCCTAATGAATTACTCTTTCTATAAAAAAAATATCGCATCAAAATCCGTTGCGTGGTTTTAAAGATTCAAGCATATATAGGGACAAACATAAAAAAGCGTTATTGTTTTATACTATGTAAGGATATGGGTCTGTTAAATTTAGATGATACTTTTAAACTAAACATAAAATATTTTAAAAATATTGTCATAAAATGGTGTGCAATATTACATTAGTTTTTTACATAAGTATTTATTCTGTAATCCTAACACAATTCCTTTACTCTCTATTTACGCATATATCCTTGTGTATTTATTTCTGTAAATACTATTGAAATAAGTAATTCTACACATACTACGTACTGTACATAACGTTCTCACGGTGTAAGCGCATTAAAAACTATGCGCTCAGTTATTACCGGGTACTATGACCTCATGGGGGACGGCTCGGTATGGGGGGGAGATCGCTAGTGCACGGTTTATGCTAATGGTCCGCGACCACCCCTAGCAAAAATCTAGATACTAAGTATTACTACCTACCTTTTCGTTGTACTTTGTCTCATTCTTTACTTCGGACTAGGTTCACGAAAGCGCCCATTGTGGATCTAAATAACTAATGCAAAAGTATTTGAGTAGAATTAATTAAAATTTTAAAGCGGACACCAATACTAATTAATGAACTGTTAACGATATGAACAATTATGTTAAGATTAGTTTAGATAACTTGTAAATGCAATAGATGGTCGCGGACACAAACATTTGCCAGCGAATGTCAAACGTTGCGAGGAAAGTTATGATAGATGTAATCCACGATCACAAGTGGCTAGTTACAGGGCATTGTGCTCGGGGTATAGTCGGCATCGAGGGCGCAAATAGGCAACTAGCCAATGGAATTCCTACATCTAAGTATACCACGGATAACTTCGGGCTCATAAATTAATGTAATCCCGTAGACTAATAAGCCGGTCGTAAGCAAATATGCGAGTACTGGCTCAGTAAGATTGGCGACGCTTCGACCGCGTCTATGACATTCCGTTGGTAGGTCGGATTGAGTCGTCGGATGCACTTCTAGATTTACAGCGGCGATATCGGGTGCCCTTCCAGTGCAGCTGATAAATAGCCCCTCTAATTATATTTACGTCGCGCCGCTCGCAGCTCGCCGCTAGATAAATCCTACCCAGCGATGGTACAATAATAACGCACCACTTTATTACTGATACCCTGTGTCGACAGTATTTGTTTTATATTAGCAATTAAACAAGAAAATAAACAATAAACTATTTCATTTGTATTATATAATATCTACAGTATATCGATGCAGAGTGTCGCTAAGCAAAAACGACCCTTTGTATAAGTTATCTTAATACAACACAGAAAGGTTTTGATTGACGTAACTATACAGCAATCTTTAATTTTACGCACATCCTATCGTAAAACACAAAGCGTAAACATTCGGGTCTAGCTTTGTTGTGCAATGTCGAGGGCTTCGGTCGCATAGAAATATCCACAGGAAGTGTACAATTAAAAGTCGGGTGCGGTGCTCGCGACGTAGCCGAGCCAGTGAACCCGACTCAAGGTTAGAGAGGGGTGCAAACAGTCTTGACGGCGGACCGCATCCATCAAGCGAGCAAACAATGAAACCGAGACATGTCAATATTAGCGCGGACCAGCCGCGGCCTCGAGGCTTTCCCATTGTATACAATGTGCAATACGAGATAGCGCATTGACAACAAAAGTGCTCGGAAAGCTTTTAACGCACCGTGTGCGCGGAGAATGTAGTTACGATGAATAAGATCTGCAACATCAAAGCGATCTGATTATAAATATCTCACCTCAATCGGCGTCACCATCGCAAATCATGACATACTTTATTTGCTCAATTTGCGAGCTCGGAATTCCGCAAAGTTCGGAAAGGCACATGGCTCCGCGTTACATCATTAACGACTCTCATAACCCGGTGATTCAGGCTGACGCTCAATCAAACTCCGGGTCGGCCGCACTCATTGCCACAGATCCACTAACACACTGTCCCGGTATACATGCAATAAACCTTAAAAGATTTTATCATCGCTTACGTAATACAAGTCATAAAGACGGACGCAGATTCCGCGGTGCATCAATAATGTCACGAGCGACGTTTCAAACGCAACGCTCGCATACAGACACACATAATGCGCTCGCCGACATACCATTTCGCTCTAAAATTAGTCACTCGAACAGCTGATAAGATACAATCTACGAGCGGCGCACTCGAGATGGCCGCAACTAAAAATATTATCATCGCACAACTGCCTGCTTGATAATATCGCAACAGTAATTTCTCAACGACTGATTATTCCAGTCGATTCCGAGAGAACCTCTCGCAACGTTGTTTATTGAAGTTTCATTCGAAGCTCTGAGCTAAGGTTCAGAAGAGCCTAGTGGCTTTAAGAAACCACGCGAAACGCAATCGGAAGCATGAATGTGAATGCGATCTCTAGGCTACGAGTCGATGACACCGTGTCACGACACATTTATCCACTGAAACGATCGTGCGACACGGCAACGTATATCTGGTATGTATCTCGAGTCAAATGCGACGTCGGGTGTGTCGAGCCCGGCGGTACCTATTACCCGGCCATATCTAGCAAGCGAAGGTCGGCTAGACTTTCGCTCCGCGGCGTCGCATAATGCCTGCAACCCGACCCGCCTCGGGAAACCAGTCGCCTACGCGACCGTGCGACGAATGCGCGATGCGAGCGCAGCGTACCGCACATTACCATAGAGACAATCAGATATCAGGACAGAAGCTGCGGTGACATTGGCCCACCGTTACACGCGGTTTTGTAACGATATCGGCGGACTGCATTCCTGCTCGCTGCGCGCAAAGCGATTGTTCTGCCGTCGCCGCGCCGTCGCCCACGTGTCGCGGCGAGTGCGACTGTTGCACAACTCGGCCGACATTACTTAAGTAGGTGATAATACATTCGCCAAAGGCGGCCTTGTTCCTCAAGGACGCCACCGCCCTTGACCATATCCCATTGCAGGAGTATTTTGTAAATAGTACTCGTAATTTAGTCCCTTTCCCTCCTCTTCTAAAATGCAGTTTTTTGCCACGAAAACAAAAAAATACCAAAAAAGGCTACATTAAAACGATGATAGAGCAATAAACAAAGGTGAACAAAAAATGAACACATAATATGTGAGATGTAGAGTGGGGTGAAGGCGGCGGCCTCGCCCTCGCGCTCTCGCTACAGAGCGGGCTGCGTTCCGCAAGCTCGACATAACTGCATGTCGCCATACAGCAAATCATACTTGCACATTGACTTTGAAACTCGCATCTAGCCTTATCGTATCCTCTTTTAACCCTCGACGTATTTAAATAGACACGGCGAGGTCATGCCGGCACCTAAATCGATCAATAGTGGTTTCCTCGTGCCTGCGGTGTTAGTCACGGAGGTGCGCGGGCGTCCCGAGCGGCCGCCTCTAAAAACGGACTTCTAATAATCGACACTCCATCTAAAATAGCCGAGTGACAAACGAAACTGAAAGTGATGCGTGATGCAACAGTCCCGAATTTAGCCGGGTCGCGGTGCATCGGCCGGGCGGCACGCGGCACGCTGGGCGCGCCGGCCGCCCGTCTCCGCCGCCGCTGCCAAGCGGCTGGCATTTCGCACTAATGACACGAATAAGATATTAGCGCGGATAGCCGGCGTCGGAATACATCTCTGGTATTCGGGCCGCATGTCGAATCTAATTTAACAAGCGACCCTGTGTCGTATTCAGACGAGACGAGCCGAGCGCACAACGGTGGCGACGTGAAGGGACACATTGTGATTAGTCGGGCAATTAGTACGCAGGCGAGACATCTGCGTGCAAAATAGTCGCGACGCTGGTCTACGCGAAGGGCTGGAGGGGACACGACGGGAGGTGACACGCACACGCGGGTCGGAGGTCCGGCCGCATTCCGGCGCCGCTCGAAAGTGAAACCGCCGGCCGGCGCGGCGCTCAACTGTAGAAAGTCACCGATTGCATCTGAGCGGGCGCGGTGTCGTCGATGGCCGGGTAAAAACTCACGGTACCCCGCACCCGGGGAACAAGCCGCCCGAGGCGAAGCTGCGCCGGCGACCACATCGCGGCCCTGCGCACTCACCGACATCACTAAATTACAGCCTGAATCGTCTCGATCGATCGACCGGGGGCGATGCAAAGAATTATAATTTGATCATCGAGTTAACATCCATTGATAGCCTCAAAGGACAGTCAGCACAGAGTGCTTTATTCTTGTACATATTTTACTTAAAAGTATGTCACAGTGACCCAGTAAGCTGGAATAGGTACATATTGGAACTATAGTTATCATCCGCCGCCGCGGCGGGGCGCTAACGAGGCGGCAGGGCACTGTGACGCAGTCGGCGGCACGCGCTAACCCAATTCGAATATCAGCTAATTAAATGGTGTCAATTGCCCGACCACGTCCACGGATAATACAACCTAGTCCCAACAGCATTGTTTCAAACATATTTAGTAATTTTCCACGAAAAATACCTGGAAGTTTTACTGAGTAATTAATTAATTTGACGTGTGTTGTTGTTAAAACATTAAAATAAAATTTACGTATACCGCTGAGAAAACCTTAATTAGGTCGTAACAAGCAAAACAAATGGTTTGCAGATACTGACTTGAACAGTTTGAAATAAAACATGGTACCGGAACAACATTGGCTCAAGATAATGCAAAGTCGCCTTAAAAGGAATCGACAATAATTTTCTACAAGGAATTAAATTTAAATAAAACTAAAAATCATTAAATGCAATTGACTCGTAGATGCTCGTAGCTGACTAACTGGCTGACAGTCAAATAATTTTAAACGAATGCAATGTCTTCTGTTTCGAATGGTCTCGATACTGCTCTTCTTTGTACAGTCAAACTCTGTTAGAGAAATCAGAAAGAAATGGGAAATTTGGTTTGGAGAGAGACCTTATCCAGGTTCGACTATATATTTATTTACATACTTGCGTTGTGCATATAACAATTACAATTATTATTGAATTAATAATTTCTTTAATACGAGTATTAGAATAACAAAGCTTACAATCAGCTAAGTTGGTCTTCGTTATCGTTTCATTTAATTAAAAATGTATAGCAATGTTAATTTATCAGTAACACCTCCAGATAACTGCGTTCTCGATAAGATTGTGTTAAAATAACGGTGATAGTGATAACGCTTGTATGAAACATAACAACGTCTTTACAATTATATTTTACTTGATATATTTATATTCATATTTTTCTTAGATAAATAAGATAAGAAATCTATGACGCAAATTGATATAAAAGCATATCCAAAAGCGAAAATAAATGTATTAAAAAATGTACGTCAAGATCGGAAATACCACTGTCTGAAGGCCCAGTAGACTGAGCTCTTGTAGAGTTATTCCATATTTCTATTGCGTAGAAAAACCTTTAGTAAGTAACAACACTCATAATATTGTTTAAATGTCTTCGTAATGTGAAACAATCTTCGTGAACTAAGTCCGATAACATTATCGTGTCCCTACAGATTATTATAATAAATACAACGGAAAGCGAAAACCGCGAGACATAGGAAGGTCAACGTAAACTGGTCGAATTACAACGCACTACGGGCAAGACCTTTGTCCGAGACTAGGGTTCACCGCAAACCAGAGAATCAACTCTCACCCGAACTTAGAAACTGGCTCATTGTTTTCATATCTGATATATTTAGAATCGATTATACGATACGATCGGATAACTCCATTTCTACAGTATCGATGAATTTCACTTTCGTTACGGCTCGCCACACGATCATTTATAGTTCGATTGAAAAAAAATCATTGCAGTTCTATTCACTTTCGAAGCAATAAACTAAGTAGCCGTTAAAATTGAGCAGCGTAAATGTACGCGCTAGTAATTTAGTATGACCTATGTACATTTGTTTTATTCGATAAAAAAGGAAGAGAAATGCATGTCGTGTTTTTATTAGATCTTAGTTCATAGACACAAGTGTGCACTCTACCAAGTCATTTAGGTAACGTCCATGATTCATGTAAACTATTCAAAATAAATAACTTAAAAACTTTTAACTTAATCTATTAGTAACTTAATTTAATATTGTTAATGAATGACTACAATAATCTTATAATAGATTAACATGGAAAAAATTATTAAGATTAGTAATTTTTTCCATGTTAATTGATTATGCAAAAGTAATAATTAACAATGCATTGTTAAATTATGCAATTTCCCATTACAAATTAAGGTAAAAAAAGGTAAAACAATTATTCATTAGTATGTCAATTCAAGATATAAAAATCTATTAAAATTACCATTGTTTATCAAACATTAAATTGATATTACCACTCATTGATTGTTAATTAATATAAATTACAAATGACTAAGATTTTTACCATTTTAGTGGCATATTCCAAAAGCTGATAAGAATTAATAAAAGTAAAAATAGAGTTGCATCATGTTTTTCTGTAATCTTACAAAGAAAACCAACAAATAGCTTGATTATTACTATTTAAAAGATATACAAAAGGGACATCACGCATAAAATTATCAAACTAAAAATATAGAAGTTTGTACGAAGTCACTTCCAGAACAGCTGAACAGATCTAAATGAAGATTGAGCTTTTGAGTGAAATTCTGAGTTTACTATGTCATTTTAAGACATAATAAATAAAGACCAAAGCACAAACAAGTGTAATGTTTTCTTATTTGTCCGCTAGCTTGTTTGCCGCTTTGTAATAAAATATGCCCTGTTAATTTCAATAGAATTTACTGTAATCCTGTACTGCAACCCAGTAATTATTATTCTCAATATCCTTAAATATTTTCCTTCTATGTGATTTATGTAAAATTTTCATAACATGTGTTATTTTTTAAATGATTCAAAACAATGTCATGGTAGAGTCATAATTTTTTTTAATAATTCTGTAACTTTCCATAGAATATAACAGATTATAAATGGTGAGTTTCGGTGTAATATATGACTGGAATATTACATTAGTGTCCATACTCCTAGTAAACGGCGAAAATATCTTTGTTATCTATAATTATCAAGGTACTCGACACTCATCAGTCATATTTATCTAGAGCAATGAGATAATGTATGTCTTCAAGTACTTACACGGCCGTAGAGAACACACATTCCTCCACAAATCCTGCCCTGTGTACCCGCTATCAGCTGTGTACACTATGTACTAGTACTACGTATCTATGACATATGGCTTGCTATCATACAGAATATGTTTGTTATCAACTTTGGCCATGATTTTAACACCAAACTATGTTATAAACTTATTACAAACTGTAGCTAAATATGTGATTTAATTGTTATAAAGTAATTTTAAAGCGTAATGAACCAGAATGAACGTTATCTGTTATCTTATGAAAGGTGAACGTGCTACTTTTGAAAATAACGAGTAAAGTAGAGTTGAGCAAAGCGGCTGACCTTGCGAACGGCGTCTGCTCGACGTGGTACACGTCAGTGATGGGCTCCGTGCGCATGATGCTTCGGAGCCGCTCCTCGGACAGCTCCAACAGTCCATCACTAGCCGTCTTGAAGTCAGACTTGCTCAAACCACATAAAACACTCATTTTAAACGTGTAGACGACTTATCGTGTCGAACCGAAAACCTTACTAATGTCACAATATAAACCACAGTAGTCCTTACTTATTAAAAACACTTATATACGAACTGAGGCATCAATTAGGCAATAAAAAACATTTTAAATGCCTCCGGTTTTTCTAAAGGTAACTGAGTGCTCTCCGTTGTCATTGCGAGAAGCGGTTACGGTTTCGAAGGCTTCAGCTCCACTTCAAATGAACACGTTTTAAACAAACATTTGTATCACTTCATCATTATTTGCAATGAAAAGTAATAAGTTGTTTATTTACACACGCGATTCGAAAAAAAACTTAAAATTGACAAGCGCGATTGGACAGCTGCGCATCGACGAGTCGACCGCACTTCGCCGTACACGTTTCTGCCAGTCGAGCTCGCGGCGCACTCGCGCCAGCCGATACAATTCAAAATCAGGCATGTTGCTTCTCTGTAGCGCTAAGTTCGAAAGTTGAATGGCAACCCTGTACGTCATACCAGTAGTATTTCACAATTTTTAGTATAGATGGCGTAAAATTGAGATTTATATTTTCAATTGTACTTTTAACTTATTAAATATTTTTACGTGATATGATTTATTCAAATTAAATATGATTTACTAATTAATTGTTAACATTTGTTGTAAAGAAAATAATTGCAAAAGAAAATACAAATCATTTTTCTCACTTTCAAAAATACTACTTTATTAAAAGAAAGCTAACAAGTAGCGACATCTAGTAATAGAAAACGCTGTAAATGCACGATCCAAACTTTAGATGTTGTTAACATACACCAATAGATGGCTCTGGCTTTAATATTTTGACCAAATATGATTATTGAAATTATTATATTTCAAGAGAAACAAAACATTAATTTTCTATTTCTATACACTTGGAATTCGCTTATTCAAAAGAAAAAAATGGTTTACTTATTTAATACATTTTATTTTACAACAAAATACATATCGATTCTTTCATTTGCAATCAAAATGTTTGTGCCACAACCAAGACATTACCAAAAACCATAACAAAAAGAGAATGGACGATCTGGTCTACCCAGTTAACAGCAACGAGCCATATGTCGTTGGAAAGGTCTTTTCTTATAATTTTTTATGTATGTCGGTAAATGTGTAGCTTATGGGGTTATCGAGTTATTGTCAAAAATAATACCAAAATGTTTAGTTTCAATTAGCTTCTACTTATGCCTCATACACACTAGGATAGTATTTTAGTCAAGTAGCAATTAACATTTATCCGAACAAAGGATTTTCTAATATATTCTACTAAAATGTTGCTGTTCGGATAAGTTTAGTTACTAAATTACTACCCTAGTGCGTAGGTTTAGGCTTAAACGAGTCCAAACAGTAGTAAATCCTTTGTTCAAATAAATGCTACTTGCTACTTGACTAAAATACTATCCTGGTGCGAACAAGGCCTTAGAGCAGACTTACATCTATTGTACTGAAGTTTGTCAATATTTGCAGGGAATAGAGTTGGAAGTGGGGTGGGGACGTTTTTTTTAATAAAAACTGTGGCAAACTAGTTAGCGGGTACTTGAATTCGCCGAAAGAGCGAAGCAACATCTACATTTACAGATGCTATTTCTACCGTCTGAACGAAGCAGGGGACTTACAGGAGCAGGATATTTCTCCTTCCTATGCGTCCCCTACACTGCCAAATTATCCTACCTTTCCCATCCTTTCCTTATGAGTTAAAGATGGGAAGGTAAAGTGGACTAACATTAAGCCCCCCGCACTCATTAGGCGATCGTTTCGCTTCTTCGGCGACTCCAGGTCGCCGTTTAGTCGTTTGGCATCGTATAAAATAAAAAAATGTCCCTATTACCTGTAAATACTGACAAACTTCAGTACAATAGATATAAGTCTGCTATTAGTAGAAGCAAATTGAAAATGTACATTTTGCTATTATTTTGACAATAACACGAGAACCCCATAACCTACAATTTACATTCATTAAAAAAAAAAGTATAAGCAAAGACCTTTCCAACAACATATGGCTCGTTGCTTTTGAGAAGTAGACCAAAGTCCTTAGGACCCTTCGTCTTTTTACTTTATAATTTTTTCCCAACGTTTATTTAACATTTTCTTTAGCAAAGCTATTCCCGGTTCGGTTATTTTCTTGAAATACTCTTCTTGTGACACTCTGTTCAGCCAGTCCGCAGTGCGAGGAAATCTGAAAAGAATATATTTTCATTCCAATATATCGGTGGTGGATTGTTAATTGTGGTCAAGCTCTGTAAAATAAGACACATTGACTGCTAAGGCCCGGACGTGACAGGACTTGGTACAATGTGCTACCGACCCTCAGGTCAAACGGGCCGAATTCTATTTCAGCTCTAAACGCACCTTCTGACTTCGTACAACTTGTTTCCTCCCTATCCAAAATGAAAGTGCAACCTCAACATACCTGTTAGAGTCCAGTTCTTGCAGTACATGTGTTGCAGCGACGGTGGTGCTGAGCGAGAGGTCGGCGAGGGTGAGGTGGTCCGCCGCGATGTAGTCGCGCTGCAGGTACGCCTCCGTTATACAATAACATTCCTCTATGCTCTGTAAATGTTTCTCTGACGCACCTTTCATACCGTACAGTAGAGTTGGCAGCTACAAAGACAAAATTACCAATTTATATTACAAACCAGCGATTTTACTGGAATGAAGACACTAGAAGCTATTAAAATCATTCCAGTTCAGACTCCAGTAAATATAAAAGCTGAACTGGAATGTGAACTATGAGTTAAATATTAATTAAATATAAAAAGTTTCAATCTCTGCATTTTTTTAACGATTTAAAAAAAATACTAAGTTGTCCTATTAGGTTAACCTTTCGAACGCTATATTATATATATTTTTATTGTAATTTGAACCTTTTGACCGCTCAAAAGTAAACATTTCACATTTTATGTGTCGTTTTATAAACTCACAGCAATAGACTTAATGGAGTTGAACATGACAGAGGCGTCAAAGTACATGCATTGGTCGACTTGTGCGCGCGCGCGGGCTTCGCTGGGGTACAGCCGCGCGCCGCGCTCGCCGCCGTAAGCTAGCGTCAAGTACTGCATTATAGCATGGCTGGAAGATACAATAAACAATTAGCTTGATATCATTGAGCCGCAAATGGCCTAATGGTTTAGGATACGAATTGCCGATCTAGTGGCCGAGGGTTCGAATCCCAACTTTCGACTATTGTCGTGAACCATATCTTTTTCAAGCTTAGTTGGAATTATTACAAGAAATATTATAAATACAAAAGTCTACTAATTTATAAAAAAATATTTCGTATATTCATATTGAAGATTTATTATTGTAATAGCTAGCTGTATCGCTTCTCCTGCTCGAACATAAATAACAAAGTGTGTGTTTGTTCTTCCAGGCTATGTGCTAGAACTGTGCAAAATTTCACCTCGCGTTTAGCCGTTTCGGAGATTACCTTCAAACAACCGTCCATCGTAACTTTCGCATTTATAATATTAGTAAAGAAGTACTTTGTAAAAAGAAGTTTCTTATGTTATCAGTAGAGATAGAAAGAGGGAAATGACGCTGATGTATTTCATGTTTAATATCGCCAATATTTTAAAGAACTCACCTCTCAGAAACTATGAAGTCTCCATCTTGTAGCACAGGTACCGTTCCCATTGGATTTATCTAAAAATGTACTAACACATAAAAAAAATCTCCTCTTTTGTTGATATTGTAAAATGTGCCACTTTTAATAACCAATTACTGTAAAAGGTTAAGTTACAATTTCAGATAGTTCGTACACAAGGGTACGCGAAAGGTTCGTATACGAGTCGTCGTATTGCGTCTGTCGTTAGGTAACTAGAAATGGCGATTCGCGTAGCCTTGTGTGCGGATTGCCTTAGATATAAGTGCCTCAATAATTCAAGAGATGATCACTAAAAGGCACTCTTTACATTTCATATAAGGAATCAATAAAACACAAAGCGTTCACATGGGCGCTTTTTTTTTTCGTGGTTGGCGCTTTATTATCGCCTTCGCTCATACGATCGCTATAAAATGACTCTTACTACGTTCGCCCAGCGTTCATTTTAAAGCGTTGCCGTGTAAAAATGCATGGAAATGCATTTATTCAACTTATGCGTTGAAAAAGCGCTAGTGTGAATTGGGGTAAGGGTTGTCACTCCAGCCATTAGGTTACCTTTTTAAATTCTGGTGTCTTATGTTCTAGCTGCAATAATTTAGGTTCTTTGTATTGGAAGTCCAGAGAGAGGATGTGTCCGAGCATCCTGACCGCGCAGGAGGGCGGGCTCGCGTCCGCCTTGTACAGGATCAGACGAGGCAGTGATGCTAGAGTATGTTATATGTTTCGAATAGGTTAATTATTGCATCGAAATGTTAATTTAGGTATCTTAATGCACAATCCCTAGTGACTCAACAATATTACGAATAAGAAATAATAAAAACCTGAGAGAAACATAAGACAAACAAAACAAATTAATTTAAAACACGAAATATTCATTCAATCTTAAGTAAATTCTCATGCATATAAATATTTTTTTTTTATAAGGCAGTTGTTTTAAAAGTTTAATTTCAAGAAACAAAGTTTTTTTTTATTTAATACACGGATTTAGAATCAATCCCGGGATTTGAAGCATGTCTACCTAATTCCGAGCATTGGTCGTATAGCCCACCAAGTACTACACCTAGCGTACCTCACGCATCGATGGTCGGAGGTAATCGAGGGCAAGGGGAAGGCCCTGGCAGTTAGTTTGGACGTGGCCAAGGCCTTTGATCGGGTGTGGCAAAAAGCACTTTTTTCGAAGTTGCCTTCCTACGGGCTGCCTGAGAAACTTTGCGCCTGGATCGCCAGATTTTTGGAGCAGAGTCAGAGCATCAAGTTTAACGCTGGTGTCCCACAGGGCTATGTATTGTCATATCAATGACATGCTGCACATTACCAACATCCATTGTTATGCAGACGATAGCACTGGTGGTGCACTGTACACGGCCCGCGCTAACGTTTCTCGGGCTACCACCGATGAGAACCAGACCAAACTTATGTCTGGACTGGACTTTATTTGTGTCTATTGGGTGAAGTCGCGGATCGGGGTCGACAAAATCTTGTCAACTTCAATCCCAAAAAGACGGAACTATGCGCCATTACCGCTAAGAAAAAACCCTTTATCGTGGATCTTCGTTTCAAGGGCAGTCCCCTGGTTGCCTCAGCCCGTATCAGTATTCTCGGCGTTGACATACCGAATGACGTTCGAGCTCTTATTGGTTTGATACCCTGGCCTTGCGGAGGGACTTTAGTTCCCTCTGCATTTTTCACCGTATCTACTACGGGAAGTGCTCTGAAGAATTGTTTGGAACAATTCCTGCGAGTTCCGTCATCGGACGAGTCGACAGACCGCCAGTTTCCATCTGCACCACCTCGATGGCTCGCAATCCTCTACAGTGCGGTTTTCGCGTAACTTCCTGCCTCGCACTACCGCACTTTGGAATGGTCGGTCCTCGGCGGTATTTCCTAAACGCTATGACTTAGGGTCCTTCAAGAAGCGAGCGTATCACCTCCTCAAAGGCGGCAACGCATCTGTGGTTCCTCTGGTATTGCAGATGTCGCAGGGCGTCGTTGATCACGTCGGCGTTACCGCTGCTTGTTTGCCCCCTTTTCTTATACAATAAAAAAAAAAGTTATCTGAGTTTGTAATTTGAGATATAACCATGTTTTGTGTAATATTTCTGCAATGGAAACCCATGTTAATATCTTACAAACCTATCGCCATTTTTTAGCTGCCTGTAGTCTGTTAACGTGACACCAAATCTGAAATATTATATGAAAATAATTAAAAAGTTATTTTCTCATAGAATATTATTTCGAAAACACCTACCTAAGCTTAAAATAACCTTTAAAATAATGTGTATAATTTATTTTGGTTTGTTTGATTTAATTAGTCCAAAATTACCAAGAGTAACCTTTTTTATTAACAAGCACATTTGCAATGCAAATTATTTTGGTCTTTGGACTCTGGTTGAACATGGTAAGTCAAAATGTTGCCAGTTATGAAGATCACAAAACATGAGATTGGCAACACTTGTCATATAAATGTTACTAAAATAAGTCAGTAGTACAAAACATTTTTAAATCCCTAATCAATATTAACCAGTAATTTTCCACGACTTACGCAACATCTGTGGCCTTCAAATGATTATAAAACTTTTCGAACACTTAATTTATCCAATATACACTTAAATGACAATCAACTTATCGCTGTCACATAAATCCACTGACAAATGTAAAAAAAGATTATATTATCGTGATAACTTTGCGCTTAATCTAACTACAATCATTGGTTGTCTGTCGACCTTGAACCCTGTTTTTTGTACTAAAAATTAATTGGTAATAATTTCTAGGGATACAACAGCTTAGACAATTTACAAGTTTTTAACCAACTTCCAACAGAAGGAGGTTATCAAGTCAATGAGTTTTTTTTATGTATTGATATAAAGATAAATACCAGTAAAAACTTGGGTTTAATCAACTAAACATTAGACATAGTTTTAAAATACATATTTGTAACTAAGCAACTACTGACATTGTAAGAAATCATAAAGAATAAAATATATGTCGTGTATGTACAAGAATTAATTAGCGAATTCACAACCGATTTACTTGATTCTTTTTTTGTTTGATGCAAATTAGCTGCCATTTCATCCTTTGGTTGGGCTTGACTCCGACCTCAAAACTATCATTAAATAGCTATAGCTCACAAATAATAGTATTTTATGAATATCATAGGTCTGAATTGTTTGCATTAGAGGCAAAGAGATATTATACATAGAGGGAGCACTCCATACTAATTTGACGTTAAAAAGCGTGCCAAAAAAGAAATTATTAAAAAAAAAAAACTTGCCAGTATCATGAAAAAATTTCCCAAGTTTGGGAAATTGTGTGTTTTTTTTAATTTTTAAAATAAACAGTAGAATAAACTAAAACATTCATCAAAACGGTAATTATCGTTTTTAATTATTATTATTTTATTTAAAACAATTTAAATCCAAACAATTTTTAACAAAGACTATTTTTGTTTTATGGTTGTTATAAATTTTTAATTAGCGTTTTAAAAATGTCTCTATTAATTATAATATTAAACTTTAGTAAATACTATGAAATACAATTTAAATTTGAGAAAAGAGGTTACACTCGGTCGACTTTTTAAGTCGGCAAATGTAATTTAGAGGTTAACACTTAGGGAGATTTCCCTACATTGGACCTCCGGAGGTCAAAGAAAATGCCTCACTTTTAGGCATCGAGTGTTCCATCTACAGTATAATATATCTTTGATTAGAGGTGTATAAAATGTATTCTATACTATGTTATTTTATACTTTTTATCAAAGATATATTATACTGTAGATGGAACACTCGATACCTAAAAGTGAGGCATTTTCTTTGACCTCCGGAGGTCCAATGTAGGGAAATCTCCCTAAGTGTTAACCTCTAAATTACATTTGCCGATATAAAAAGTCGACCGAGTGTAACCTCTTTTCTCAAATTTAAATTGTATTTCATAGTATTTACTAAAGTTTAATATAATAATTAATAGAAACATTTTTAAAACGCTAATTAAAAAATTATAACAACCATAAAACAAAAATGGTCTTTGTTAAAAATTGTTTGGATTTAAATTGTTTTAAATAAAATAATAATAATGAAAAACGATAATTAACGTTTTAATGAATGTTTTAGTTTATTCTAATGTTTATTTTAAAAATGTAAAAAAATCACACAATTTCCCAAACTTGGAATTTTTTTTCATGATACTGGCAAGTTTTTTTTTTTTTTAATAATTTCTTTCTTGGCACGCTTTTTAACGTCAAATTAGTATGGAGTGATCCCTCTATGTATAATATCTCTTTGCTTTTTATTTTAATATGTTTTCATATTAACCAATTAAAACACTTTTGAGCCTATAAACCAAAGCAAACAGAGACAAACTTCATAAATGGTTCTAGTTCTCACTCCTTCCACATTCATATATCTGCACAATTCAGTAAATGTGTGTGTAAATTGGGGGCAAATTTAACTCGGAATTAAAAGTCGAAAAATGCAGGCTTACTTCATTTAATTTTAAATCATGAATTGCAATGTATAGCCAACAATATAAACCTGACCTGAGCTTCAATTGACATCTTTATTATGTTACATTCTAGTTAAGGATGAATACAAAATAAACGTAACAGAATCTTATATGATAAAATCATACTTAAAGTACAAATTCAAAACATACAATGTCTTTTAGTTTGTAAGCGACTAAAAGATTTGTATGAGTCTTTGGTCATTAGTTCCATATATTTCTGCTATATGCCAAAGGTTTCTATATTGCTGGGCAGGCTATACTCTGTATGTAAACTGCTTCAAGTAGCGGGCGCGGGAAATGTATCATTGACCAAGTCTATAATAGCCTGGACATCTTCCTCTGACAGTCTTTCCTCACTTTCTTGAACAATCTGAAATGTTAATTGAGCAATAATAAAAAGTTCTTATATGATTTCAGTGAAAACAGGTTTTAACAACATTAAAAGATTTTCCTATAATTATAACATTTTTATTGTTTGCAAATGTTGTTTAGTTTGTATTGTTTAATATTAATTAGTAGCTTATGCTTTCAACTTGGTCTGAGAGGAATTAAAAGTATAGCCTTTGTTACTCGGAGATAATGTAGCTTTCTAATTGAGAAAGAATTTTTGAAATCTGCCTAGCAGGTCTGTAGTTACTTCAAGACATACAAAAGTACATAGTTTTTCTTTTTATAATATTAGTATGGATAAATGTGAATGTTTGGATGGAAGTTAATAAGTTCAGGTATCTCCAGAACGGTTCAACAGATCTAAATTAAATTTGGTAAATATATAGAACATAATACGGAAGAATTTGCTGAAAAATCGAAGCAACCGCTGCCCATAGACACCTGCAATTGCAGATGCGTTGCCTACCCTTAATCTACAGAGGAGAAGAGTTGCAGTGAGAGGATAATATCTCTTCCTATGCGTCCCCTCCCCCGCCAGTCCACTTCCCCTTCCCATCATTTCCTTATAAGAAGAAATAGGAGTGGACTAAAATTAGGCCTCCGGCACCACACTCTTCAGACGAAACACGGAATTGCTTCCATTTGAAGCCTGTCTTCTGTGTGGTCGTGGTATTTTACTGGGAGAGCAGGCCGATTCGTGCAAAGATGTTAAAGCGGGCTCTACCACTGTTAAATTTTACTGTTACTTAAGTTTTTTTTTATAGAAGGGGGCAAGCGAGCAGCGGATCAACTAAATTAATTGGTCCGATGCCCACAGAGTTAGTTAGTTTACATTTGTCTGTGTACACAGAGTTGGGCAATGACTAGTTATTTATAAATTGCAATTACCAACTGTATTTCCAACTCTGTCCTCGGTGGAGTATTCACCATCATCAGTTTTTCCATCTTTGTTAATTTAATTTTTTTCATTCCTTCTAGAAACTTATGGATCATATCCTCTGATTGATTTTTACACTCAGTGTCTTGTAGATAATGCACTGTCTGGAAAGTGTAAAAACAAAGAGATATTATACATAGAGGGAGCGCTCCATAGTAGTTTGATAGTAATATCCGTGCTGCGTCAGAAATGATAAAAAAATGAAATCTTTGCCACTATCATGAATATATCTAAACATATTGAATGTCTTGATGGAGAATCTATGTTATCATACCTCATAAGTGACTGTAGCCAGTGAAGCTTCCCTTTTATGTTTTTTCTGAGTATTGTCCTTTAATTGCTGGAGAATTTGCATCACTTCATAATTACATAGAAACGCAGCATGAGCATTTATTCTAAAAGTTACAAAATATACTCACAACATATGCTTTATTTATTTAAAACTGCTAAAAGCTCACGTGTAATTTTCAGTGACGGTACCGATTAGTTTCGGACTCTTCGAGAGTTATAAACAAATAAAGTAATAATAATGTCTCATGAAAGTTCCAACAATTTAATCACAGCATATGCTATTAGAATTTGTGCATTTTTATTATTAAATCTTAAAAGCTGCATGCAAGACTTTGACACACAGACTAGATTCGTCGTAGGATCAGCTTTGTGGAAGTTTTTTTAACAGGTTTTTTTACTTACGTTTCCATAGTACAATGTCCAAATAACAAAAATCACGCTAAATGAATAGTAAATTACCTAAACAGTATCAATGATTTTCTTACTTTGAGGCTATATTAATTACAACATGCTTTTTTAATAACTAGCTTTTACTCGCGACTTCATCCGCGGAGAATTAAAAAATATAGGCGGATTAGTTTTTGAGTATTTTCAATACCAAAGAGATATTATAAGTAGAGGGAGCGGTCCATAGTAATTTGATAGCAAAATCCGTGCCGCGTAAGAAATTATAAAAAATCAAATGTTTGCCAGATCATGAAAATTTTCCCAATTTTGGAAAATGTGTTTTTTTATTTTAAAATAAACAATGCAATAAACTAAAACTCATTAAAACGTTAATTATAGTTTTTATTATTATTATTTTATTTAAAACAATTTAAATCCAAACAATTTTTAACGAAGACTACTTTTGTTTTGTGGTTATTATACATTTTTAATTAGTGTTTTAAAAATGTCTCGATTAATTATAATATTAAACTTTAGTAAATACTATGAAATAAAATTAAAATATGAGAAAAGAGGTTGCATTCGGTCGACCTTGTATGTCGGCAAATGTAATGTAAAGGACAACAATGGGGGAAACTTCCCTACGGGAGACCTCCGGTGGTCAACAAAGATTCCTCACTTTTAGGCTTCGAATGGTTCCATCTATAGAATAATATATTTTTGTTTAATACATACAAAATTACAAATTGTTTACCAAGGACGTTATAGTATAACTTCCTTGTTGTTTACGTATGATTCGTGCAAGAGAAAAAAAATCTCATTCGGAAAAAGGTACCAAAGATCTATGTTTCTGTCTTTGTCACGTTACTTATATTTAGCATAAATGTGTCTCACTCGCTGTCAGTGTCAAATAGTGTCAAATTTGGCTCTAATCTATGCTTCGCACCCTTCCTCTTTCTATGACCTGCGTGAAGTCTAAAGTCAAAGCTCAAAGAGACCTCCGTGAAATTGGCCCCTACACCGCTTTTGAGTGTATATACACTATATTACCATAATTAATCAAGGCTATTAGGGCTGAACTAAACATAATTAAAACAAATACTAGTATTTTTATAATATTTTAATGTTCAAATAAAATTTATAGGTTACACATCGCGTAAACATTTTTACAAAAACCGGATTTTTAATTATCTTTACTTGCATGATCTGCCTCCGCTACCCACTGAACCCAAGCACGTGTCCATCAGTAATCCACAAACCAGGTACGGGTCACAGTCACCAGCAGGTCGTCGATCTTCGAAAAAGCCCTTACCTTTAGCTTTAACACTTCGTTGAATTCGAATAGATGATTTCCTATTGGCAACGCCCCAAGAAAATTTTTCGAACGGTGCTGTTTCAAATTTACCGGAGAGTCGCATGCGATTTCCTTGCTCATCAACACTGTACTGTTTCATATGCTTCATGTGATTTTTTTCTAGCCTTTTGACGCATTCTTCGATAAATTTGTAACCACCGTCTGAGCGCATGGTTTTGGTGCTAAAATTGTGATGCATGCCCACACCAGGATGTTTAGGTCCCATTGGTTTAGGATGATAAGTAATATCGACGCCATAATCTTCAGCAATTCGGCCCATTAAATATCGTGCCATCCACATGTCATCTGCAGCCTTAATGCCGATAGTAGTTCCTATTTGAAATTCCCAACACGCATGCATTACTTCGGCGTTGGTACCTTCAAAATCACAACCAGCATAAAGGCATGACCGCGTATGGGCTTCAACTATATCTCGGCCGGCAACATATTTCGCGCCGATTCCGCAATAAGAGAACTCATATTGCACTGCAGGAAAACCACCACCTTTAGGCCAACCCAAACCCCAACCGTCAATATCCAACATGGTATATTCTTGCTCTAAACCAAACCAAGGTTCTTCAGCTTTGTGAAATTCACATAAATCGTTACAAAATTTTCTGTGGTTCGAAGCGTCTGCCTTTCCGTCGCCTCTGTATACATCACATAAGACTAAAACATGTGGTTCCATTCGGAACGGATCTCTGTACACTGCGGCAGGCTTCAGCAGAGTATCTGAATTATCAGTGGAGGCTTGGCCCGTTGAGCTACCATCGAATGCCCAGTTTGGTGCAGCTTCAGCGGTGTATGGGGTGCACGCCAATATTCTATCCTTGTTTCTTAAGTGAATTCCGGAACCGTCGATCCATACATACGTGGCAAGGACCTTGTTACAAGGCATCGGAAGGCGAAGGTATCTGTCCATAATTTTTTTGTTCAATATATGATTTATTGAGTGTTTTAGCATTGTTCTTTTTGGTATAAAGCAAGCATTGGTATATTTAATAGCAGATAAAAGAGTACTTAAACGATTCATTGTATTAATTGATTTTTAGCACTTTTTGGAAATGATTATTTTTAAATTAAAACTAAAATTTTGATTCCTGAATTTTGCGAGAACCTCGGAGAAATAATAAGTGGTTACGATGGAACAAAAACTATTTAAATGAATTGAAAAAAGAATGCTTTGTTTTTCATTTTAAAAAATAGCTTTTTCATATCTAGAACTCCTTTCAATTCAATTTTTAAAGAGAATGAATGCAAGTATTTTTTTTAAATTATTAACCTTCTAATGCATTAAGCTGCAAACTTTGCAAGCATTTCAGAAACTCGGTAAGGATCGCAGTCCCCAGCTGGTCTTCTATCTTCTAAAAATCCTTTGCCCTCTATAACTACTGATTTCCTAATTTTGATTGATGCTTCCCTGTCTCCGACTCCCCATAAGCAAGAATTATATGGAGCTGTTTCAAATTTTCCTGTTAACCGTTTTTTGTTTTCTTCGCCATTTCCAAGACCATAACTTTCTAGACATTCTTTGTGTCTTTCACATAAAGTTTTGCATAAATGTTGAATTTCGCCAATACCATCTTTATCTCGCATTTTATTCGTACTAAAATTATGATGGCACCCTATCCCTGGATGGCATTCTCCCATTGGTTTTGGGTGGTAACTAATTATTGATCCAAATTGCTCTGCTATTCTGGTTAATAAATATCGACTCAGCCATAGGTCATCTGCTGCCTTGATACCTAAGTTTGGACCAATCTGATATTCCCATGAACTCTTCATAACTTCAGCATTTGAGCCACCGTAATTTATACCTGAGTAAACGCACGCTCTTGCATGGCTTTCGACAATTTCTCTACCTGCGATATGTTCCCCGTTCCCGCAATAAGAAAATAATGGATTTATAACTGCAAAGCCTCTACCTTTCGGCCAACCTAACGGCCATAAGTCATTGTCGAATATTGTATACTCTTGCTCAATGCCAAACCATGGTTCTAAATTGCTTATTTCGCTAAGTTTTTTAGCGCACTTCGCTCTGAAGTTTGTAGAAGTATGAGTTCCATCAGGCAGATAGGTTTCACATAGAACTAATATGTGGGGATTCTTCCGAAAAGGATCTTTATAGATTGCAGCTGGTATTAATATCGTATCAGAGTCATTACCTTTGGTTAGTCCACATGAATTTCCGTCAAATGTCCAAATTGGCAGTGAGCTTAGGTCACAAGATGTTTTATCCAAAATCCGATCTTTAGAACGCATATTAATACCACTGCCGTCAATCCAAACGTAAGTCGCAAATATCTTATCATTAGGCAGAGGCAAATGCATAAAGTGGTTATAATAAGCGTTTCTTGGAGTTTTCACAATTGATGAACCTGTAGTAAATTTTTCTTGGCTGAAACATCGCGTCAACTTATTGTTTAATTTAATGGTTTCAGTAATTTTTTTTAATTTAGTCACAATTTTTAAAAGCATTTTGTTTTTCACTATCAATTTTATATAATATAATGCCTCCAAACCTAAACAAAATATACTAACTAGAATTGAAAGTCAAAAAATAGAACTAGGTGGTTATGATTTTATAATTCAACGCTTTCATTTGGAAAAGGAACTCGCTAGTCTAATTTTAGTTAACTGTCTCCATCCGTATGTATGCTGCTACATTGTCCATTGGAGACGCCCACTTCGAAAAGAATTGCTAAATTCTCCCGTCTACACTCAAAGTTTTTTCGTAGCCCCTTAAACCATACTATTGCCATACTGTACGAGTGCTTAGTCCCTGAACCTGCTCTTTAATTATAACTTCTACTATAGTTTTTTTCTTTTCCTTTACAGTTCAGCTAATGTTACTTTTTAACGGTAGCAAAATTAGTTGTTTTATTTGAGTTTTTTTGTACATATAGCGAAATTAGATACGCCATAACATCAGCAAAAAGTGTTCCAGCATAAAAGGCGCTGCTGTCGTTGATCGTTGACAGAGAAAACATAGACCGCTGGATATATTTGTCTCATTTACACAAGAAAAAGAAGGACTTATTTCCATGTCTTGTAAAAGAACGAGATAGAATGCACTATCTTCTGTTTCACCCCGCGTGCCGGTTTTTTATATGGCAGCACTTCGGTATGACAAAAATGCCTTTTTTGTCAGCGTTTTATTACCTTTTTTTTAATATTAAAGTTAACAATTCTTATTGTAAACAAATTGTGAACTATTAGTGCAATGTCACTTCACATTAACATGGTGCGTTGTAGTGTTTTGGAGTGTAAAAGTGGCAGTGAAATATTCATGTCCTACATGTTTTTTCCCTTTCGGTGGCACGCTGGCCAGCGGTCTTAATATATTAAAAGTTTAAGTGTCGTACCGACAGCGAGTGAGGCACATTTATATCAAAAATTCCTAATGTGACAAAGACGGTGACATAAATGTTTGGTCCCTTTCTCCATATGCGATTTTTTTGTCAAATGTAAAGCATCAAGCAGGAATCTGGCGCTCCAAGCGTATTTTGGGTGAAATCAATCTCTTACGTCCCAGGCAAAGGACAAAAAACATGATATTATTGATTTAAAGCCATAATGTGTTGCACTCACAACATAGCTGTAACGTATCAATATAGCGTTGTTTGTCCTTATACATTCCCTTTTTCTACGCAGTTATTTTGTTTCGTAGACAGAAAGGTAAACGTAAATGTTGTAAACGTGAAAGTGGTTAACGTAATGTATTAATAGTCTAAGTTTTATTTCGAATCTGTCAGTGGTTTCACCTAATTCCACTGACCTCCTCAAACTATGGACTGGCTATCAGCTATTCTTTCGTATACATAATTTTGTTATTTAGTAAACTCATTATAACGGCGCTTGTCTTGATACGTAAAATGAAGTAATCATCTAAAATCACCGGCACATATTAGATAGGATCGAAAATAGTTGTAATTTCAAAGAGAATTTCTTATCTTTTCTATTTACTATAGGTATCTATGTCGTTGGTCGATCTAAATGAACCATAGACAAAAAAGTAATTTTTAAAAAGTTACAAACTCCGCCATTTTCATTCTTTTCTCTATTCCTGCCGTCATATGGCGTATTAGTGTGTTCGTTTGTCGGCCATATTAAATGAAATCAATAAAATAAGACAAAATGTCGACTTATTAAGTGTGTAAAATTATCCACCAACATCCAGTTTTTGTGTGATTAAATCATCAAGAGGATCACAATGGAGAATTCCTACGGTGTGGGGATTGATAATAGATACGCTCTTTTTTTGGACGATGAGACCGCCGATCCTCTTGATGCGTTAAAAGCGCGAGAGCAAGCTAAGGAGCTTAAAAAGAAAACCAAAGAAGCCGAAAAAGAGAATAAAGGGAAACCCGAAATAAAGCCTAAGAGCGGCAGTGTGGTCGCTCGAAAGGGCATCAAGGAAACCCAAAATGTGAAGTCTCAAGAAAATAAGAGCGGCGATCAACAAAAGAGCAAAGGCCCACCACGGACCGGTGAGCGTCCGCCTGCGGAGCGCCCGCCTCCTAGGCGTCGCGAGGAACGACCGCAAAACGGTGCCGTCGACGGCAAAGAAGTCGTACCGAGGCCTCCTCGACGCGAATTAAGTGACCGTCGACCGTACGTTGAGCGGCGTAACTTTAGTGACAACCCCGAGGGTGGCGAACGACGTGGTCCGAGACCACCGCGTGAACCGCGCGAAGGACAACGCGGTCCGAGGCCCGCCTATGATAGTCGAGGCAAACGCGAGTTCGACAGAAGGTCTGGGTCCGACAAGACCGGTGTGAAGCCGGTAGACAAGCGCGAAGGTGGAGGTCCGCATAACTGGGGCACCATCAAAGATGACTTAGATGAGTTGCAGAAGACCGGCTCGGAAGGCGAGGCCGTGGAGGAGAAAGTCGCGGATGTGGCCGCCGCTGGCGACGGACAGCAGCCGGACGTGGAGCGCACGGTGCCCACTGAGGAAGAGCCGCGCGAGCTGACGCTGGACGAGTACAAGGCGCTCCGCAACGCCCAGCGCATGGCTCCGCAGTACAACTTGCGTAAGGCTGGAGAGGGCGAAGACTTGACTC
>QDHC01003118.1:53243-64925 GCA_013186455.1 Papilio dardanus tibullus
TGTACCGTTATTTTTGAAGTAAATATACAAAATATTTACACGAGTGTGTATTATATTACAAATTTTATTTGTTGGGATGCCGAGTGCCACCTGGCAACGGCGGGACGGCGTCCTGCTCTCTTATGTTTTAGCGGAGACTTGAAGGGGGAGGACATTGAGACTTCCTAACGCAATGAATGGTATCATCACAGTAGCTTTACCGTAGCAGTCGCAGCTATGTGAGGTAACTTTGCCAGTTAATTATAGGGATTTTGATCTTGCAGACTGTGACACTATAATAAATTAACTCCGTCACAACTTAGTGTAGAAAGTGATGAAATAACCCTTTGCATTTTATATCATGAGTTTGTGTTGAGAAATACAGACTTTTCTGTAAATAGTTATATATGTTTTAAAAGATAAGGTCAAACAAGGTTGATTTTGTTGTTACACAAACTTAAAAATAAAACATTTTGTATGTGTGAGTTCGCTTAATTATTTTTGTATAGTTGCAAGTGGTGAGATTCCATGTCCAATGTCCAATACCTTTTAAATCTCCTCCCCCTTGCATTTTCTTTAAAAGAAAGGTGAAGCGAGTTGATTGTGTAGGCTGCCGAGATCCATGCTACTATCACGCTAATGTGCTCAGGAATTGACATACACATAGGTGTTAAGGTTTATTATTTTAAAGTTTTTGAATTTCAATTGCAATAAAATGTAATTAACTTGATGGCATTTTTATGTTTAAATTAAAGTTCTGTTCTTATGGTAAACATTTATATAACTAAATGAAAGTAAAATTAAAATTATCTGAAATTTTGAGATATAGTAGGACTTTTGCTAGCTTACTTAATTATTTCATTGTGTACTTCACTCACAAAATTCTTAAACAAAAATAATTTCTCTTTCATAGAGAGAGATTTGCAGATATTTTTTAACTACGCATTTAGAATAGTATTGGGTTGTTCGGAAAGTCATTTCGTTTTTTTGATGGAAATTATAGACAATTCTGCCTATATTGACAATAGTGCTAGGTCTGGGTATGTCATTGTATCCCATTCAAGCTGTAGAAGCTATTGGCGAGTGACAAAACTTTATTTTGTATTTATCAGCTTCAACCAGCCTTCAAAACTTTAAAACTCTTCGACATAAAAATTGCCGGATGGAAATTTAGCGAACCAGTCCTGGCACTGGCGTACTGTCAACACACCTTCTCCATTCACATCAGTCTATTTATTTCTGACTTCAACAGCATTTTTATCCTTTCTGTAGCAAAACATAAAATAAGTCGAAATTTTTGCTCTTTGCTCTCCATATTTAAAAGGGCACCAACCAAAAACTATAACGTAGAATTAATTGAAACTTTTCACAAACAAGCCTTGTTATATGAGCTTTCAAAGCATATAATAATTAAACGGCTTAAGTGAGAATTTGGGTGCAAAAAATTCAATTAAATCCTCTATCGGGAAAAAACGAAATGACTTTCCAAACACTTTGGAAGATATATATAAAAAATAGCAAGAATGTCCACCCATGGGCAAATTTTCATGTGTTGAAGAATTTAAAGATAGTTTTGTTCCTCAAAAAATGTTTATCATGAATGTGGGCCTTTATGTTTCTCATGGCCATAATGTGAATGTCAAATGTTTGTGTTATTTGAGAGGTTTTCATTGCGTGGTAGGAGGGCCATTATTGCACAGCAGATTGTGATTGTGGCGAACCACACTCAGTGTAAATGAAACCACAGTTTGTTAAGTAATAATGTATATTGAGATATTATCACATCCACACAAAAACAACTTACTTAAAATTTACACAATAAAATATCCAAAGTAGGTATACTCAACATAATAGAGGTATTTACTTACAAAAAGAAACAAAGTCATACTTGATTGTTTTCTACATGAGGACAATAAATAATGAATATTTACAGATTGCAACCAAAATTGTTTTTAACTAAGAACAGTCTAGTTAATGAAGCAGTTTGTTTGAGCCGAGAGCTCCGCTGCACAAGTGAGGAACATTTCTACACCAAATGATCAATAAATCACACTCACAGACAATTTCATGTAACTTAAATTTTAAGATGTCCATTGCAGGTGAAATTCTGCTATTCTGTTTATGCTAGCTAATATATGATAGCTGACTAGGTAGTATTTGTAAATTGGACATTTTCTTAGCTTCCAGTTCAAGCAATAAAGATAATTTTGTAATACTTGGTACTTAATACTTATGTGTTTAGTTCTACCTTTATGTTTTGCCACAAATTGTATTTTCCCTGAATCATTTACTGGAGTGCAGCAAAACTTAATTAGTGACGTCAAAGCATAATATCTAAAGAAAGGAGCCCGAGCCCCGCATCACAGCCACATTATACATTACTTAAAAGCATTAACAAAGTACAAACCTCGATAAATACACAAGTGGCTAGTTATATTGATAAATGTCTACAACATATGGTACAAGTACACTATCTTTGTTGACTGCTATCAATCAATTGACTATTATTTACACATACCCTACAGTTACATATACAATTACGTCACTTGTAATTATTTTGGGTTTAACTATAGTAATGAACAAAGATTCGTTCAGGCGTTGAAATGTAAAGTCTACGCTCAAGATGAACTAATTAAGCGACAATAAGTTAACAAATAAATATCAAATATACAATTGCATGAATTCACTCGATGCCGAAGGTGTTGGTCTCTTCGACTGCGAGCAGGAGCTTCTCGTGCAGCAGCTGCGGCGTGGGGTAGGGCGGCAGGTCGAGGCGGTTGAAGCAGGTGTGCGCGCGCGGCAGCGACTCCACGCGGCCCCAGCGCTCGATGCAGAAGCGCCGCGGGCCGGTGGAGCCGCGCAGCGCGGAGAAGCCCTCGTACGGGATCGACGACGTGCCGGTCACGAACTGTACCAGTCGCAACCTCTGCTCGTTTGTAAACCTGTACAACGAATGAATTTATTAACACTAGAATAAAATTTCCTACGCCCGATTGCGATTTAGGTGCGAATAAAAAAAAATGTAAAATTATAAATTCAGTACGAGATGCAATAATAACAAAAAAAATGCTAGCAGAAAGGAATGCGTTCGGTTCGACAGGCCAAGGGTTACCGGTTTCATTGAAATATCGTTAGCTTGTAGGTTTTGAAAGTAAATGAATAATTAAAACGCAATACAAAGCAACTTTAGGCCTTGTCTGTTAGTAATAAAACTTAATTTTAAAATTAGCCTGGTTAGTAGTTACTTTATAAGTCCTCTCGTTAGACATGAATCAGTTTACATTATGTTTACGTAAAAGACAATATTCTCATTGTCTCTTGTGGAAAGGATATTACTTTGTTATTGTACTGATAAAAGTTGATATGTTGACATTTGTGATGATGTACTGCAAGTCTGATATATTGCACTATAAAGCGGTTAATTACTCTGTTTGAAACTGAAAGCTCATTTTAGAACATAATTTCCGATCTTCACATACTCGAAGAAAAATTCTGACATTTCCATATTATAATGTATCGCTTTTACCCTTTTTCTGCGAGATTTGGATGACAGTCGATATCAAAAATATACCAAATTAATATGCATTCATCTAATAAAAATTTACCAGCTAACTTAGAAGAAATAAAGCGCCAATAGCGTAGTGGCTAGGGTACGGCCAATCGTTGGCTCAAATGCTATAATTTATTTTCAATATTTGCTCACCTATCGATGGCCTGCCAGAACCAGACGATGACGGGATGGTCGTCATGGTATCCGCCGCGGTACTCCGTGTTGTCGCGCCAGTCCGCCACGTCCAGCTCGGGCGCGCCCGCTATCACCAGCTCGAGTTCCCGCGCGTCGAACGCGCCAACCAGCCGCGGATCCACCACCTGACATTTATATTATGTTGATAAATTGCCAGTTCGTTTGCAATTGTATTGTTAAATTAAAAGTACTTTGAATAAGACCAAATTAACGATAGTTGCCCCATGACGCCTTACTCATAGGACCATAATCTTGCAAGAAAAGTTTTGTTTGAAACAAACTGGGCAGCGCATCAGGCAATTTATAATTTAAATTGGATTTTATCGGTTTTATTTTTCCTGTGGTATATACTTACTTCCTGTGGTATTGTGGTTAACTTTACATATCTAATTAATGTAAAACTATTTTGGCGACCAATTGATAAATTGAAGTCGGTTCCAGAAGTTCCTATTTCGAATACAAATAGTTTACGATGCAAAGTATTAAATATCGACAACTTGTAAAATTGTAATTTAAATGTAAAGTATGTGACGCCCACGTTGTTTATGAGCGTTAGTTCCGAACTAGTTCTCGTAAAATTCCCAGATTTGTGCCAAAAAGTGTTGCGTCAAATAATACTGTCGACGATTTTACAATATTTACATTTTCTCACACTCTTCTAAAGTTTCTATTTATTTTTAAATTGTGCATACTTTGAAATAAGCTTCTATATAATTGGTTCTAAGAAATATGATAGTGCGTGATAAAGCAAATAATTATCATAGATTTGTCAACAATTACAAAATGCCTGGTTGCACGTACTTGTGACGGAATAAAAATACGTGACAAAGTTTCATCTTAGAATATCGATAGCATTTATCTTTTGTTTTACAACCGCACTAGGAGTTAGCTTACTAAAGTGTTAGCAAGCATTATTGGGTGGCTGGCTACCATGTCATTTAGGATTACCTATAATAAACCGCGAGTTGCCACTGTCATAGCAAAGTAACAAAACAAATATTATTCCCTTTAATTCTCTTTGAAAAAATAGATACCTATGGGTATTCTTGCAGTTGTCACGAAGAATCTATTCTACTAAGTCTAGATTTTCTTTTAGTTTAACGACAATATAAGTTACGTAACAGATCAATACGATATTACGGATTTTTACTTGAACCGATTTTGGTGCAACTCTCACATCGTTCTGAACGTTTAAACTTTTAAATTATTATGTTATCCAGCCTCAATTTTTTGGTGGTTTAAAGCCGGCTGCACTCTTTGCAGTGCGCCTGTCGTATTCCAGCCCGGTACACATAACAATTGTTTGAGACGTACCTCGTGGAATCCTCTGACGAGCCACTCGGTCTGCGCGGCGACGCCCCGCTGCACGCGCCAGCGCACCACGCGCTCGAGGTACTCGTGCTTGTTGCGCGCAGTGACGGCCAGCTCGCGCCCGCCCGGCTTCAGCTCGCGCTCCAGCACGCGCCCGTCCGCCAGCCGCTCGGACACCGCGAACGTCAGCTCCAGTGAGGACACGCAGCGCGCGCTCTGTCACCGACAATAGACACATTGTGACAGCTTATAATATCGTTACTAAGATATGAATAGCTATAAAACATACATAAATAAAAATCCATACAATATGATTTGTTTTGAGATTTAACAGCTTTGTTGCTTAGTTTGAAACCATTGATACAAAAAAGCTTAATCAACTCGTAACTTGGAACATTTAAATACTGACCCCTACGGCTCTATTAGACCGATGTCACGCAAAATGCATTACGTCGAAACAAAATCTGCATTTTTATCGCGAACTCGGTGTTATGAAGCCATAGGGTTAGAAATATAAGTATAAAATGATTTCAAATTACCTGCAACCATCGCAATGATGCGGCGAACTGTGCGTCCAGTGCATCGACATCTTCAAGCGCCGGCGGCAGCCGCAGCAGCGCCCGGTACAGCGCGCGCGTGAACCACGCCTCCAGCAAGTAGCCGTGCACCAGCGCCAGGCCCAGCACGCGACCCGAGAAACGGAACCTAATGCAACGAGAAGAAATAATCTTATAAACATTGAACACAATAATTAAACAGTACCAAGTTAAGATAGAATTTTGTAATGGCACTTTTTAATAGAAATCTGCAATACAAATCGATATTGTTTCTTTTTTATTATTATGATTTTCTTGGCTTTCATTCAATATTGTTTGAATTATTGGTGCTAGACCTTTACTCTTACCCAATGGCTTTATTAGACCGAGTTCGCCGGAGATTTTGCTTTAGAGTAAGGCCGATTTGTTGCGTGATATCGGTGTAATGAAGCCGTAGGACTACTGCACAATGTTGCGTCTGCCCAAAATAGACGATCACAAGTCTAAAGGGTTTAGCCAAAGATATATTATACTGTAGATGGAACACCCAATGCCTAAAAGTGAGGCATTTTCTTTGACCTCCGGAGGTCAAATGTAGGGAGTGTTAACCTCTAAATTACATTTGCCGACATAAAAAGTCGACCGAGTGTAACCTCTTTTCTCAAATTTAAATTGTATTTCATAGTATTTACTAAAGTTTAATATTGTAATTGATAAAGAAATTTTTAAAACGCTAATTAAAAATTTATAACAACCATAAAACAAAAATAGTCTTTGTTAAAAATTGTTTGGATTTAAATTGTTTGAAATAAAATAATAATAATTAAAAACGATAATTACCGTTTTGATGAATGTTTTAATTTATTCTACTGTTTATTTTAAAAATTAAAAAAAACACACAATTTCCCAAACTTGGGAAATTTTTTCATGATACTGGCAAGTTTTTTTTTTAATAATTTCTTTTTTGGCACGCTTTTTAACGTCAAATTAGTATGGAGTGCTCCCTCTATGTATAATATCTCTTTGGGTTTAGCTATAATTATGTCTTCAAAGTGGCCTGTCTACGGTGGCCTTGCGATTCTCGCGTGTTTACGAGACAATTAAAAAAGAGGACTGACAATTTATAAAGTTCTAGTAACGTAAAATGATCTAAAGTATTATATCGCACCTCGGGCCTGCAATAATATAGAATTACAAGTGACAAATAAACAAAAAATCTATACATTCAGCTGCGAGTCTCGAGGGAGTACCTTTTGTACGAAACTCGATCTGTGTAACTTGATATTCGAGAAACGATAGGTGCTCGTAAGGGATTTTGATTGACTTAAGCAAAATGTTTTTTTTTCTCCTTTTATTCGATTTGGTTATTAATATTTTTTTTACAATATAATGGCTTACTCATTTAATAACTGGAAATAGAGTAGTTAGGGTGTTAAGGTCGAATACATAAAGTTTAAAACATTCTAGACACAAAAATACATATTTCAGAATAAACATTCCTATTGCTTAAAATAAAGACATTTACGTTACAGTATATAATTTTACTCCTACATTTTATTTTTCATAATAAAATAGCAATTTACACGAGTTTAACAAATGCAGCTATGTTTTATACAGGAGTGTCAGTATTGGAAACCTATATTAAGTGTTTATTATAATATATTCAACGCACGTTTTCTCTATTGACATTGTATCGAAGTTACATTAGCGTGGATACGTCCATTAGCTAATACGATTGTGCCATAGACAATAAAAATATTTTCAACCCAAATCGATGTTCGAACATCGAATACAATTACGGCGCACAATCGACGGAAGTCAATGCATTAGGAATGACAATTTAATGTATGTGTACAACCGAAATAAACGAATGTGCGTGTCATTTAAAAAAAAAGGGTATGCACATCGTATCTGGCATAATGACTGTTTTATAATAATTACTTATAATATTTTATTTCGAACAATAGCGTTATAACTAAAGTTTTACGTTCCTTTGACATAATTGTTCAACATAACAATAAAATAAATTCAGAACTAGCACTTATTATTGTTAGTTTTTTTTTCTTAATGTAAAATTCTTACGAAATTAAATAAACATACTACATACATAACCTCCTTCTGGAAGGCGGTTAAAAATTGTATCTTATTTCGCCTGACTATATGTCCTTCGCGTGTCAGTTATTTCCGTGTTCACTGAATTACGTGAACAACGAATCAATAATAATTGCTACACGGCCAACATATTGATTGCCAGCTATTGTGGAAAATAATATGTGTTTTTTTCCATAAAACTGTCGAGTGCATTTTACTTTCGACTTCGAGTGAGATATTGTCCAGTGTTAGGGGAAGTCTGCCATAGACATTCTTATAACACCGCGTTAACATTACGCTGACACATGGCCGTTATTTATAGATTTGGAATGGAACTTTGTTCAAAATAAAGTTAACGTTTCTCGTTTGTCTTTTTTTATTTTGTCTTTATGACTTATGTTTTACTGTATTATGTAGTAATCTTTAGGCCAAAGGTGTTCTACAAAGAGATATTATACATAGAGGGAGCACTCCATACTAATTTGACGTTAAAAAGCGTGCCAAAAAAGAAATTATTAAAAAAAAACTTGCCAGTATCATGAAAAAAGTTTGGGAAATTGTGTGATTTTTTTTTAATTTTTAAAATAAACAGTAGAATAAACTAAAACATTCATCAAAACGGTAATTATCGTTTTTAATTATTATTATTTTATTTAAAACAATTTAAATCCAAACAATTTTTAACAAAGACTATTTTTGTTTTATGGTTGTTATAAATTTTTAATTAGCGTTTTAAAAATGTCTCTATTAATTATAATATTAAACTTTAGTAAATACTATGAAATACAATTTAAATTTAAGAAAAGAGGTTACACTCGGTTGACTTTTTATGTCGGCAAAAGTAATTTAGAGGTTAACACGTAGAGAGATTTCCCTACATTTGACCTCCGGAGGTCAAAGAAAATGCCTAACTTTTAGGTATCGAGTGTTCCATCTACAGTATAATATATCTTTGGTGTTCTATTTTTGTAAAACTTTTAGAAGTGAGAAATGACTACTAACCATTCCTGATGATTGTCAACAAATGCTGACATGGGCGACACGTGGACTGTATACGTGTCGTTGGCGGAGTACTCGAACAGTCCATAGTAGGGGTTGAAAAGTTCTCTCGATAGTAGGAAGAAGAACTCTCGACTCGGGCCGCCGTAGTCGAGGCCCTCCTCGCCGTCCCACAGCACGCACAGCTTGCCCTTCTGCAGCTCCTTCTTGCCGCACGACATGATGCGCCGGAACGCGTCTTCTAGAAGATGCTCGCGACGGATGTGCAGCCTGGAATTATAATATAAGGAATATTATTATTGTACCTACACAAACGTAGAAAGAAAGTAGAAAAAGATAAGCTAAATAAGCTAAGAGCTTGATATAATTTTAATTTTTAGATGATCATTTTTTTATATGAGAAGGGGGCAAACGAGCAGCGGATCGCCTAAGTTAGTTAATCCGACGCCCACGGACACCTGCAACACCAGAGGAACCGGAGATGTGTTGCCGGCCTTTAAGGGAGGAGTACGCTCTTTGAAGGCCCCTAAGTCGTAACCGCTTCGTAATCATAGGCGGTTGTCATTATAAATGCAATTTGCAACTGAGGTTCCTTGCAGATGGAGAGGCCACTATACTTAATGTAATGAGGTTATGGTACTCGTAGCTATACTCGTATCTTTTATGGCATCTTTCCACACGTACAAAAGTGATCAGAAGTTCATAGTATCTAGTTCCTGTATTCTAGCTGCTGATGTTTGTTTCATTTTAGCAAGTGATACTTAGATGGTTGACTCGGAGACTTACTTGAGTTTCCCAGGCCCTTGTCCATATCCTTTGGTCTCGAGCTTCCGGTAGAACGCTCGCAGTTTGGCCTCGAAGTCGCGTCNGGAGAGGCGCACGCCGCGCACCCGGCGCACCCGGCGCACCCGCCGCACGCGCCCGCCGGCACGTAGCTCATTATCTCCTGCTCGAACAGGCTGAAACAAAACCATAGACAACATAAAAAAACTATGCACAGGCCATTAAATATTTTGGTCGTTAACAGATACATATTCCCCTTATTCCGAAAAAAATTATAAATGCGATAAACGAGGATCAATGTCGTCGATTATATGATACTGGAAAACACTCAGAACTAAATAAGATAGACCAGGGGTCTCATTGGACTAAATTATGTATCATAAGAAGTACCAAAAACAAGGCTATTCTGTACTATGGAATAATTTTTATGAATGTATCAGTACCAAACTTAGAAATGACAACAGTAATAACGCTGATTCTCGTTTCGGCAAAAAGCGGATTGGGTGTGGACTTTACATGATATCAAACTTTTGTCAATGGAATCAATATTTTGAACGGATGATAACTATTTCGAAGGACGGAAAATGCTCTATAATTGTATAGCACGTATTCGTAGCAAAATCAATAAATTGAAATTAATTAATAAGCTCGGGGCCACCGCTGTGGAGCTCTGAATAGATTTAATTAACGCAAATGGTTGTGATCATGTTACGTGACATTTATTCCACGCTGTAAATTAAAAAAAAGACAACAAAATATTTATTATTTTAATGTTGTTTATGTCTGATATATTTTCTTAGAAAAGGTTATAAAACAAAATATAATCATTGTATGTTAATATCAGCTTCGTTTTTTTTTAATCTGTTATACCTTAGTTTACTCTGTTTATTATTTTATAACATCGGAAAAACTATTTGCTTCACAGCGGTTTGCAAAAACAAATATAAAAAAACTTCACATGCTGCTTATTAAGACTTTAAAGTCTAAAAAAATGTTATCAAAGTTTTATAATTCTACACTTTATCTATATATTTATATACAATTATTATAAAGAGAGAAACTTTGTATTTTTGTATGTATTGAAATAACTCAAGAACTACTGGGCCGATTTCAAAAATTCTTTCAACATTAGAAAGCTACATTATCTTCGCGTAGCATAGGCTATATTATTTAAATCCAGTCGGACGAAGTCGTGTACAACAGCTAGTGTTTAATATATTTCTAGAAGTTACTACGTATATAATAATTTTTAGGTAATTGCTCTACACTACAGACAATAAAAATAACACAGGAAGGAAATGATATCAAGATTATAATTTATATATTGTTTTTTTTTTATCGCGAGCATCTGATTTCGTAATAAAACCTCTTTTCGGATAACCTTACGCTTAATAAAGCCGAGTGTAAAAGTGAAGTTCCATGATAACTAGAGCGTGGGTTCTTTAAAAATTATCTGATTTTGTTCTGTGGCTTTGAAAATTATTTTATAATATTCGTTTACAAATTTTGAACTTGAACATTAAGCAGTTGCAAACTTAACGCCAAATTATGACTGTCCAAACGCTAGTTCTACAAACTTGTACAATAAAAACCTCTTTATTGCTATCGTAAAAACACAAAAGTACAAAATAGCCAACGTAATTCAGTGCTGATTTTCACCCTGTCCCGTCAGGAAAAAGAAAGAAATGATGTGCATAATACAAAATGAGCTTTCTGTACTTTAATAACATAACTGTATCGATTTTATTTACATTTAATCGATTAATACTCGATAGAATATCGAATGGGGTGTTGTTAAGCACGACTTTTTACGAAACGCCAATTAAACCGTAATGAGGATGTTAAGATTCATTATTTGATATTAAAGATAAATACGATTACTGTAATATTAAGAATACATTCTACTGTTAATTTAAATAACTGTACTAAGCATTGGAAGTAACTTACTAATCTCTGGAAACGTCTATGGCGGCCATTACCGCATTTCATTTTTCTAGTAATTTTGTAAGAATCATGAGATAGAGCCACGTCATTTCGTAAAATAAGTGTAGTTAACGTCATAGAGAAAAACAGTGTTTAATCAGGAATATTTTAGAATTTTCCTTGATATGCGAAAAATCTGCAATTTGTCTATGGTTAAAATTTCGCCTTAAAGCTGTTAGTAGCGTTTACTTGTAGTTGTACAAATAAATTGTAGTCTTTAACCTTTTGGAGGCCACGGTCTGCTATTTGTGACAA
>QDHC01003121.1:10028-23819 GCA_013186455.1 Papilio dardanus tibullus
ATCCTTTGTTCAAATAAATGCTACTTGCTACTTGACTAAAATACTATCCTGGTGCGAACAAGGCCTTAGGCCTTTAACTTTATCGCATAATTATGACAAAATAACTAAAAAATGTTAACCGCCATTTAAGTCCACCTTCCCCTTCCCATCGTTTCCTTATAGGAAAAGCATAGGAAGGGAAAGTGTAGTAAAATGTGTCCTCCGGCAGCACAGTGTATAGAGTGTAGAGGGAATATGTTCCATTAGCCGCGTGTGTTCTGTCTGTGTCAGAGCGAGACAATTCATGCGAAGATGTTAAAGCGGGCTCTACCACTGTTATTTACTCTATTAATATATTTTTTAACTAATTTTCCTTACCTTAGACATAACGCAGGCGTCATTCAATAAATATCTCGTCGGTACATTATCCGTGCAATCCAATATGATATTATATTTTGATATAATTTCCAAAGCATTATTCGAATTTAATTGTATTTTGTATGGTGTTATTATAATATTAGAGTTGATGCTGAAATAAAAAAATACACTTTTATTTTACTAGAGAAAAGACTTGTAGTCCAGTCGAACATTTTAATAGCAAAGATTAGTAAATTCTTTCTTCGGATAATTGCTACTCGACTATAATTCTATCCTAGTGTGTACAAGGCTTTATGGCGTTTAGATATTATTTAATATAGTTATATTATTAGGTTAGAGTTAGGCATTAAATTATTCAATTCGTTCCACCCAAATAGATGGAACGATTTACAAAAATTGAGATAAGCTTGTAGCATTATCTTTAACAGTAAGTATTAAACCAACAGTTACTTTCCTATCTCATATAAAATACACAATAAAACGATATCACGTACTCAAATGGTACAACGTCATCTGTTAAGAAATATCTGTAAACGATGGCCTCTCTTGTGCGCAGACTCCGTAATAAAATCAATATTTAAAATTTAGACTTTAGCCTTACATATATACGAGTGTTTTTTCAACAGAAACTAGAATAAATGCTTCTATGTATGTTTAGCGGTGCTTTGAAATTATCTTAGCAAAGAGATATTATACATAGAGGGAGCGCTCCATAGTAATTTGACAGCAATATCCGTGCCGCGTAAGAAATTATAAAAAAATCTAATCTTTGCCAGTATCATGAAATTTTCCAAGTTTGGGAATATGTGTTTTTTTATTTTAAAAATAAACAGTGGAATAAACTATAACACTCATTAAAATGTTAATTATTGTTATTCATTATTATTGTTTAATTTAAAACAATTTAAATCCAAACAATTTTTAACAAAGACTATTTTCGTTTTGTGGTTGTTATACATTTTTAATTACTGTTTTAAAAATGTCTTGATTCATTGTAATATTAAAATACGAGAAAAGAGGTTACATTCGGTCGACTTTTTATGTCTGCAAATGTAATGTAAAGGACAACACTGGGGGAGACCTCCGGTAGTCATAAAATGTCGCACTTTTGGGCTTCGAATGTTTCATCTATAGTATAATATATCTTTGGGATAGGCATTTAATTATTCAAATCGTCGCACCTAATATATGTGGAACGATTACAAAAATAATAGAAATACGCATGCTTCTATTGACAAACCACTTGTTGCTTTCCTATATCATTTAAAATACAAAATAAAACGATATCACGACCTCAAATAATACAACGTCATCTGTTAAGAAATATCTGTAAACGATCAATGTTCAAAATTGCGACTTTATCTCTACATCCATACGAGCGATTTTCCAACACGCACTAGAACAAATACTTCTATGTATCTGTTAAGCGAGGCTTTTATCGCGCATTGCATTTTAAACGCTGGACGAACAGAACAAGAGTCATTTTACAGCGATCGTATGATCGCGTTAAGTTAACAACGAAGTTAAAGAGTAAAAATATTGTAAAAATATCACCACGTCCCCTTAGGGCTTGGAGCCTACTCTAAAGCCTTGTACGCACCACGATAGTATTTTAGTCGAGTAGCAAGTAGCAAATATCCGAACATAGGATTTACTAATCTATTCTACCAAAAAGTTGCTGTTCGGACACATTTAGTTACTAAATTACCACTCTAGTGCGTAGGTTTCGGCTTAACCGCGTCCGAACAGTAGTAAATCATTTGTCCGGATAAATGCTACTTCCTACTCGACTAAAATAATATCCTAGTGCAAACAAGGCTTAATTGATTAGGTCATAGTCAGCGCTAGTCAAGTGCGGAACAAAACACATATCTTTGAATATCTTCACAAATGTGCAGACATCACGATGTTTATGATTCCTAAGAGCGTCGGGTAAATATGTACATATGAAACACATTGGTATGTCGGGATTCGAACTCTGGACCTGAAAGGCGCCCCTCGGAAGACGGCACCATGCAATGCATGTTCAGTGGGATTGCAAACCCTAGTCGAAATACACTACGCTAGCTGAAGCAAGATAGAACTATCTTATCTTACCTTTTTAAAGTCTCCGCAGCACTTTCAGCTTTACTTTTGTTTTGATCTACTTCAGTATGCAATATCTGTCTATGTATGTTTGTTACATCTACATTGTCATAGTCTATGATACCTATTTCACCTGAAATATATAATAAAAAACTAATCTATATAATATTTTATATTATAAAGTGGCAAACGAGCAAAGGCCACCTGGATTCGCTGAAATAGCGAAGCACTGCCCATAGACATCTGCAATTGCACATGCGTTGACTATACTTAATCTACAGAGGAGACACACAATAAAAGGATAATTCCTCTTCCTATATGTCCCCTCCCCCGCCTATCCACTTCCCCTTCCCATCATCTCTTTATAAGAATGGAGTAAGAAGGGAAAGTGAACTAAAAATTAGGCCTCAAAACTCAATAATTAGGCCGATTTCAAAAATTCTTTCACTCATAGAAAGCTACATTATCCCCGAGTAACATAGGATATATTTTTTAATTCCACGCGGACGAAGTCGCGCACGACAGCTAGTATTTTATATAATACTAGCTGTTGTTCTCGTCTTCGCATTGAATTAAAAGATATATCCTATGTTACTCGGGGATAATGTAGCTTTGTATGAGTGAAAGAATTTTTGAAATCGGTCCAAGTTATTGAGTTATTTCAATACAGTCCAAGGGACTACATTTGTCTTGCTTATAGAGGTTGCTTTGTGTAATGTAGGTAACCTGCAATTCGCAGTCGGGTCATACCAACACTATGTATAGCGTTTCCCCAGGCCCATTAACATTCCTTTCTTGCTAACTCTGGCTCACTCCCCCTCGGTGAAAGTTTTATTTAAATTTTTAGCTTCTAATAACATTAAAATATAATTTCCATATATATTTATATACTATATAGTAAGTTATCTATAAATCTACTAACAATTGTGTTGTCCTTTTTCAGTGTCTCAATTGATATCAACTACCGGTCATTTGTCAAAGTATACTAGACTCCACCTACCTAGAGAGTCATCTGATATTTTTCATTCTATTTTTTAATTATTTAATACTTAACAATTATCTTTTAGAGTGTGGTGCCGGAGGACTAATTTTTAATCTGCTTTCCCTTCCTATCCTTTTCCTATAAGGAAATGATGGGAAGAGGTAGTGGATTTTCCGGGGGAGGGAACGCATAGGGAGAGGAATTATCCTCTTGCTGTGCGTCTACTCCTCCGAAGATTAAGGGCAAGCAACGCATCTGCAAATGTAGATGTCTATGGGCGGCGGTCGCTTCGCTATTTCAGCGAATTAAGGTGGCCGCTTGCTCATTTGCCACTTTTTAATATAAAAAAAATCTTCAACCTTGATATTGGCAAAATCATCGAATAACGATGGGGTCCACTAACAATTAATAGAAGAAGAATGTATAGCGTTTGACAGTTAGTCGGATCATACGTCTTAGCCTTGCGCACGTCTTTTATTTCATACTCAACACTTTGTAATCTTGTAGTTTCTCTCTTATGGAAATCGTCCCTTGGGACCATAGTGACTCGCTTAGAGATTTCTCACTAATCCAGTCCTTGCTTGATGGGCTCCATTTTCCTTCACTCCACGACTAGCGCGTATTTGAATATCTATACCGATATGTGCAGGTTGCACGATGTTCAGTTATCGCTTAACCAGGTACGACTGCATATTAAACTAGAATATCATTCATCTTACCAATTCCAGCACCAGCTAAGTATACCGCTGCGGGACATCCCAATCCTCCAGCACCGACTATCAACACTTTCGCCTTACACAACTTCTCCTGACCTGACACACCTATATCTGGCAATAATATCTGTCTACTATACCTAAAAATATATAAAAGGGATAAACCACATCATCATCATCATCACCAGCTCACTATATGTCCCCACCGAGATGCGTGGCGCTGACCATAATGCCTTATTCACACCAGGAGAGTAGTAGAGTAGCAAGTAGCATTTATCCTAACAAAGGATTTACTTCTGTTCGGACTCGTTTAAGCCTAAACCTACACTAGGATAGTAATTTAGTAACTAAATGTGTCCTAACAGCAACATTTTAGTAGATTAGATTAGTGAATCCTTTGTTTGGATACTTGCTACTCTACTAAAATACTATCCTGGTGCGTACAAGGCTTAATTGACTAGGTCATAGTCGGCGCTGCCCAGTGCGGGACAAAACACATATCTTTGAATGTCTTCACAAATGTTCGGACATCACAACCGAAGTTACTGATGCCCATAGACATCTTCAATTGCAGATGCATTGCCTACCCTTAAACTATAGAGGAGATGCACAGCAAGAGGATAATTCCTCTTCCTATATGTTTCCTCCTCTGCCAAATCCACTTCTCCTTCCCATCATTTCCTTATAAGAAAATGATAGGAAGGGAAAGTAAGACTAAAATTAGGCCTCAGCACCACACTCATCACAAGAAACACGGAATATCTTCCATTTGACGCCTGTCTTCTGTGGTATTTCACCGGACGAGCCGGACAATTCGTGCGAAGATGTTGAAGCGGGCTCTACCACTGTTAGCTTACCTTTCAATTGCCCATTTAGGAAGTTTATCACCATAGTGGACTTTTGTTGTATTTTCATTTCTTGAATACAATTTAGTGTATTCTGGTTGCATATCTTCTTGGATCTGTAAATAATAATGTAAAAATAAAGTTTTACATACAATATCGTTATTATTTAAAAGTTTTAATTTTAGCGGGAAAATCATTATATACATATTTAATGTCTTGATTGTACTTTATTTCGGGTTAATTAAGCTTTTTTTAAGTAATTTACATATTTTTTTAGATTAATGAATATTAATCGTACCGGCATCCAATTTCTTTTCATTTCATATAACTCGTTTTCTTTCTGTTGTAAAGTTTTACGTAAATGATTTATTTCTTGTTCCAATCTTTGTATGTGTTCCATTTTTTAATATAACGATTTTATTTGTTACACTTAAAATTAAATAGAAATGATTTAATTGATAAAAAATTAACCAAATATTAAACAATTACGATGTGACATTGACAGTTGAAAGAAAACAAACAACAGTTTGTGACATTATTTTTCTTAAACTTTCGTAGACAAAAGCTTGTAACATCATAGAGCTTTGATCCACTTTAAAAAATGAAAAGAAAATACCGATGTTTTTGATAAAACTTAATAGTTTTATACGGTTTTGATTATAACGTTATGTTGTTAAATTAAATTAAAATCTAAAGGGAGAACCAAAAGAGAAATCTCTTTTTCTAAGCACGTTTCGAATAATTGACAGCTGTCATTTCCCACGAGACGAGAATTGGAAACTTGGAAAACTGCATTCCACATTGCATTAATCCAGGTAAATAACTGAAGTTTCTCGAATTTCCTCACCGGCTATTTTGCTACAAACCGAATTAAGTGAGTCCGAGGGTGTATTCTTTTTTATTATTGTGGGAAACAATGCAAAAGCTGTCACTTTCTAATGCACATTGGACTTACTGCACAATTGCCTTTCCCATTTTTTTTTTGAAATCTTACATTTAAGTAATATGTAAAAAATAGGATATAACTTTATCTAATCGTGTAATAATACAAAAAGTATTGTTTAGTCAATATTTCGCGACGCAATACCGGTTACCGGCTGCATTTTTGTGTAGACAGTTTACAAGAAGTTAATGTAATATCAATTTTTACAGATTAACAATGCCGCAAGCACGGCGTAAAACACCGTTCAGCGGTAAAGCTAAGAAGCAACAGCTACAAGCTAAGAAAAATAAGAATTTGCTGTTGTCTTGTAAGTTTCGTGTTTTTTTCTTACGATTGTCCTATCCTAAGTGACTAGGCCATAGTCAATGCTGGCCCAGTGCGAGACTTCACACATATCTTTGAATTTCTTGGCCGATATGTGCAGACATCACAATGTTTTCCTTCACCGTAAGAGCGTTGAGACAATCGAAAAACACATTAGTAAATGGCGGGATTTTAACATAGAATATATATTTTGTTATAGCTTCAACAAGTTCGAATGCATATGACGTAGTTTCCGTCAACTATCAACCGAAAGCGAGAGCACGCGGAGACGCGAATAGATACGCTCTAAAGTTCTATAGGGAAACTGATGAAGAGCTTAAAATTAAAAAAGAGGATGCATTGTAAGTAAGATCTTCACTACACAGTATAAAACAAAGTCACTTTATCTGTCTCTATATCTATGTATGCTTACATCTTTACAACTACGCAACGGATTTTGATACGGTTTTTAATATAGTGATTGAAGATGGTTTATATGTATAAGTGACCCATCACGGCTTCGCACGAGTGCAATTATTAGTATGGCTGTTATATACTACGTTCACAGTTTTTCTGTAGTGTATTTAATATCAGCATTGCACTCGTGTGAAGTCAGGCGAGTCGCTAGTCATTAATATTATAAACAGGAAATATTTGTATTTTTTTATGTATTGTAACTCAAACACTGCTAAGTTTTTGAGTTATATTACATAAAAAAAACTACTGGACTGATTTCTAAAATTTATTGCAATAGATAGCTTTGTGTAGTGTAACGAAATAAAAGGCAAGCGTAAGGTTCGAGACATATAATCCGACTGACACAAAATGGCATACAACAAGTAGGTAGGATGCGGATAGTTTATTGACAGTTACCTACACTACACTTTGTTATCACAGAGTATATATAACCTTTTTTTTTAACTCAAAAAATGTATTTAATACTTTGTAAATTTTGTACAGGCTATAATTACTATATTTTTAATTCTGCATATGCTATGTTTATTTTGAATTTAAATTTCGCCTAAACGAAGTCGCGATAAAACCTAGATAAGAGTCCAAGCGATCGAGATATATGACTCGCTTATATAGGTTTCTTCAATCCGAGTTTCTCTCTTATGGAGGTAGCTCGACGGGACCAGAGAATGACTCTCGCTTATAGTTGACTGTATTTGTATTTAAATAATTTTCCAGGAAATCTTTAAACCCAGTATCAGAGAAAGACATGGAGATAGACCCGATGGTATATTTTCCATCGGAGATCTCCTTCCCTAAGCGTCCTCCGTGGGACTTCAGTATGTCTGTATCACAATTAGATGCACAAGAACAGAAGTATTTTAGGGTAAGTTTATCATCATCATCATCACCAGCTATACCCCACAGGTCTCGGAGCCTACCCTAAAGCCTTGTTCGCACCGGATAGTATTTTAGTCAAGTAGCAAATAGCAAGTATCCGAATAAAGGATTTCCTAATCTACTTTACTAAAATGTTGCTGTTTGAACACATTTAGTTACTAAATTACTATCCTAGTGTAGGTTTAGACTTAAACGAGTCCGAACAGTAGTAAATCCTTTGTTCGAATAAATGCTACTTGCTATTCGACTAAACTATCCTGGTGTGTAAAAGCCTTTAGTGACTAGGTCATAGTCAGCGCTGGACCAGAGCGGGACAAAACACATATCTTTGAATTCTCTTCACAAATATATCCATTATGATGTTTTACTTCACCGTAAGAACGTCTGGTCGTTTGGTAGATGGCGGGATTCGAACTCGGGACCTGCAGACATGCTTATGTGACACTTAAACTAATTACTTTTATCATCTGTACGAATATGTCATCAAAAATAAGCAAATCTATCCCCCTACGTACCTCCATAGTGCTTATATACATGAATAACCCCATTATCTCTTATATACTTGTTTATATCTTTATATACTTGATTATATATCTATTCTGGATAAGCGGGAACTGGATTATTGAGAAACCTTTATAAGCGAGGCAAATATTGCCTTACCTTGGCCTCTCACTTATCCATTCGATTGTACTTGATTTATAACTTTGTATATTTGGTAATATTATTTATTATATATACTTGATTATATCATTATATATTTGATTATAAACTACCAGGAGTACATAGACAGTCTGCAGTCATCACAACATTGGAAAGATATGTCTTATTTTGAACTTAATTTAGAAACATGGCGTCAGTTATGGCGAGTACTGGAAATGTGTGATATATTATTATTGATTGTTGATGTGAGATTTGCTGTGAGTATGTATTTTTATAACTAGCTGTTACCCTTCGTGCGGAATTGATATATAGCCTATGTTAATCGGGGATAATGTAGCTTTCTATGAGTGAAAGAATTTTTTAATTCTGTTGAGTAGTTTTTGAGTTATTTCAATACGAAAATGTAAACTTTCCTATTTAAAATATTATTATAGACTAGCTATGACCAGCGACTTCGTTCAGTATAAAAATATAGCCTATGTTATTCGGGGATAATGTAGCTTTATAATTGTGAAAGAATTATTGAAATCGACGAAGTAGTTTTTGAGTTACATTACATACAAAAATACGAACTTTCCGATTTATATTGCTTGCTACTTCGTTCGCGCGTTATAAAAAATATAGCCTATGTTACCTTCATAATGTTGAAAGATATCTGTTTTTGGCTTAGTAGTTTTTGAGTTACATTACATAAAAAATTAAACTTTTTTTTTACAATTTGCAATTTTTTTAGGGAATGATGTTTCCACCATCTTTATACGAATATGTAGTGAAAGAACAAAAAAAAGATATGATTTTGGTATTAAATAAAATAGATTTAGTGCCAGCGGTGGTTGTTGCAGCTTGGAAGGAGTATTTAATGATAAAATGTCCAGGTTTAAAAGTTGTTTATTTCACATCATGTCCGGGATACAATTTGAGAGGTGCTAGTTGTGATAAAGCGGGTGAGTTGATAAGAACAACATGGAGTTTATACTAGAACTCAATTAAAACATTAGAATTAAAAAATATTTCTTACTCGAAGATAATGTAGCTTTGTATGAGTGAAAGAATTTTTGAAATCGGTCAAGTTATTGAGTTATTTCATTACATACAAAATAGAAAGTTTTCCTCTTTATAACATTTTCATAGATAAATATTACTCGTTTTATTCTAATGTGTTATAATACTATTCGAACAAGGCTTAAGAGAGAGAAATGACGGTCTATTAAACTCTCGATTATTCAATACTGACGGTTATTTTTTTTTTAGGATTACAGGTACGTAGACGTAAAGGTAGACAGCGTATGTGCGCTGAAGGTGCTACAAAGATATTAGAAGCTTGTAAAGATATAGTAAACGGTCAAGTAGACTTGAGCTCATGGGAGAAGAAGATTGCTGAAGAGAGCGGAGTGGAATTTGATGATGAGACTGAAGTTGGTAAGAAATATATATATATTCTATATTATTCTCGTATATATTAGGTATATTTCAGTGAATGGCTCGTCAGAATCTGTTCAATCTTAACCGAGATTATTCAAAACAGAGACATTTTTAGAAATAGATTTTTAGTAACTCGAAAACTTCATGTATATGCGCATATGAAATGTGATTTATTTCTTTTGTATTACATACAGACACACAAATTTATATTATATGTGATTTTTATATGGCTAGGTGTCCCCGTGACTGTCCGCGAGAAATAAAAAAAAGTCAGCTATGTATTCTTCCAGACTGTATTTTTTTAACATTTTTGACAAATTTCATCCACATCTTTTGACTTTTTCTTGAGATATTTTTTAACATCCATCAATCCAAAATTTCGCATGTATTAGTATTTTACTTGTATTTTTCGATTTACAGTTGTTTATTTAATCGTATTTTTTAGGTGAAACTATAATCCAACAAGCGGATACGTCATATTACAGTCATGAAAAATATAAAAATGATATTTTAACTATAGGTTGTGTTGGACAACCTAATGTTGGCAAATCATCATTAATGAATGCAATAATGGGGAAAAAAGTAGTCTCTGTGTCCAAAACTCCCGGACATACGAAACATTTTCAAACTATATTCCTTACAAATCAGGTATAATACCAATTTACCCCCTTTTCTTATTGTCTATGGGCATTCGCTTCGCTATTTCAGCGAATCCAGATGTCCAGTAACTAATTTGATAACTTATAATATGAAAAATAGGCGAGATTTGTGTTTTTTATGTAATGTAACTCAAAAACTACTCGACCAATTCCTAATTCTTTTTACATTAGAAAGTTACATTCCCACTATATATTTTTTTGTGTATTCCGCGTGAACGAAGTCGCGTTCAAAAGATAGTTTTAAAAAAAAGTAGCAATAAATATAGCATATGGTACTCGGGGATAATGTAGCTTTCTAACTGAAAAATAATTTGAAATAGGTCGAGTAGTTTTTGAGTTACATTACGTAAAAATATCCAAATCTTTCCTTTATGATACTAGTTTATATGAAATGCTATTTTATTATTCTAAATTTAAAAAAAAAAAAAAATAGTTAACTTATTGGACTCCAAATATTTTTGCTACTTCTTTAAATCTTTTATAGATTTCCAAGATATTCCTTATATATTTCCTTATACTATACAATTATTAAAATGTTATACATATATACATTTACCAGGTCCGTCTGTGCGACTGTCCGGGTCTGGTATTTCCATCCAAAGTTCCTCGGTCCATACAAATACTGATGGGATCATATCCTATAGCACAACTGAGAGAACCTTATACTACTGTCAGGTAAATATAGACGACGCTAAGGGGGAAGGGTAGAGAGAGAAAAGGAAGGTGTCTAGGGAGAAGACTAGAAACAGGGTAGGGACCCCCACCTCCGTGGAGAGAAGTAATCCAGTGGGCAGAGTAGGCACACCCAATTCGCTAGAATGTAAACTCTAGCGGGCGGAGTAGGGAGGCCCTACTCTAGAGTGAAAATATCGAGGGGGAAGAGTAGAGACGCCTTACTCTCTAGAGTGTTAATATCGAGGCGGACGAGTAGGGACGACTTACTCTTTAGAGTGAAAATATCGAGGGGGTCGAGTAGGGACGCCTTACTCTCTAGAGTGTTAATATCTAGGGGGAAGAGTAGGGACGCCTTACTCTCTAGAGTGAAAATATCGAGGGGGAAGAGTAGGGATGCCTTACTCTCTAGAGTGAAAATATCGAGGGGGAAGAGTAGGGACGCCTTACTCTCTAGAGTGAAATATCGAGGGAGTCGAGTAGGGACGCGTTACTCTCTAGAGTGAAAATATCGAGGGGGAAGAATAGGGACACTCCTACTGACTGATAAACAAAATCTATACTTCATATTAGCTGTGTTCCGCTACTTAGTGATGACGTAGCTTTCTAATGTTGAATTTTTCAAATCGGTTTAGTAGTTTTTGAGTTAATTCCATGCAAACATCTTATTTTGGTGTAGAATTATAAAGTGGAAAGATTTGTACTTATCTACGAATAATTATTGTATAAAGAGAGAAACTTTGTATTTTTATTTTTTTGTATTTTTGTATGTATTGAAATAACTCAATAATTGGGCCGATTTCAAAAATTCTTTCACTCATAGAAAGCTACATTATCCCCAAGTCATAGGCTATATTTTTTAATTACACGCGGACGAAGTCGCGAGCAACAGCTAATAAGTAATGTAACTTAAAAACTACTCGACCGATTTCAATTTCTTTCATCTTTCGAAACGACAGAATGACATAGACTACATTTAACTCTACAATTTGTGATATAATTAATTTTTTTTAGATTTTTAGCGGAAAGATTAGATTTACCTAAACTATTACGTATAGATCATCCAGAGAATGATGACACCTGGTCACCGAGAGATATATGTGATGGATGGGCCAAGAAACGTGGTTATCTTACCGCTAAAGCGGCTAGGTGAGTACTAATTGTAGCACTCGACTTCACACGGAAAACTTCGTATATATGTCCTTCCACAGATCTTTCTTCTGTGACAAATTTTATAGAAATCTGTTTTGCAGTTTCAGAGATATCTTTAAATATATATCCATCCAGACTCATTCATGTTAACTAATAGTCGAACCTGTATAAGCGACAGTCCAAGGTATAAAGACATTTCTCTCTAATCCGAGTTTCTCGCTTATGGAGGTAGCTCGTCGAGATCAGAGAATGACTTTTATAGAGGTTTCTCGTTTAACCAGGTTTGATTATTATAAACAGGAAAGATTTCGTGTTTTTTTATGTAATGTAACTCAAAAACTACTCGACCGATTTTAATTCCTTTACAGTTAGAGAGCTACATTATCAAGTAACATGTATGTATTTTATTCGAGATTGACGCTCTTGAGAATCCTTCAAATTTCCATCCATACAAAAATAAGTATTTATATTAGTTTGATACAAAGAGATATTATACATAGACGGAGCGCTCCATAGTAATTTGACGTTAAAATGCGTGCCAAGAAAGAAATTATTAAAACAAATAAAATTTTGCCGGTATCATGAAAAAAATTACCAAGTTTGGGAAAATGTGTTTTTTATTTTTAAAATAAACAATAAGAATAAACTAAAACATTCATTAAAATGTTAATTATAGTTTTGATTATTATTATTTTATTTAAAACAATTTAAATCCAAACAATTTTTAACAAAGACTAATTTTGTTTTGTGGTTGTTATAAATTTTTAATTAGCGTTTTAAAAATCTCGATTAATTATAATGTTAAACTTTAGTAAATACTATGAAATAAAATTTAAATACGAGAATAGAGGTATAACATTCGGTCGACTTTTTATGTCGTCAAATGTAATGTAAAGGACAACACTGGGGGAGACCTCCAGAGGTCAAAGAAAATGCCTCACTTTTTAGGCTTCGAGTGTTCCATCTATAGTATAATATATCTTTGGTTAAATAGTTGTTTTTTTTTCTCTTAGGTTAGATACATACAGAGCTGCTAATAGTTTATTAAGAATGTCATTGGATGGTAAGATCTGTGTATGGTTGAGACCGCCAGGTTTTACTGAAAATAAAGGTAAGTGTTGCCATAATCATGATTTTATTTACGTCTCATCAAACGACACTCAAATATTTAAGAGCGTCTTCAAGTCCACGCTTAACTCCAAATTCTACAGTGAACTCGTTTAATTTCGACGCCACTTGATAAGCGATGCTTAAATTTGAGTTGCGGTATAACTTGGGCTGTTAATGTTTTTACACTTAAAGTTTTTTTGGGTATCTTTTTAAAATTTTCCCTTCGATAACAAAACAAAATGGGTGTCTCTAAAAGCAGGGTTAATTATTTTATTACATTTCATAACAGTAAAATTTAGTCTGTCTTCTATTATGTACTATTTTTTTAATTTTAATGAGTTTGTTATGGCAGTTTTTTTTAATATTTTAATCTATGTTGACTTGATTTTTTTTTACAAATTATTTTATTCATTATTCAAATTCAATTGTGTTTTTTTCTTTATTTGGTGTAAGTATTGTCGGTTTCATTTAATTCCTTATATTTTTATATTATTGTTAGTTTAGAGCGTCGGTGTCTCAGGGGTTTAGCTCTTAA
>QDHC01003137.1:0-11931 GCA_013186455.1 Papilio dardanus tibullus
TATGGAGTGCTACCTCTATGTATAATATCTCTTTGTGATTTAGTATGTGTTTATTTTCTTGGTTAGGCTGAGTACTTTTCAATCCACCCTCGTATATTTTTTTCTATAAAAATAAACGCAGAAACAAATAAGAATCTTTTCAAAATGAATTATGAAATCTATCTAAAAAAGAGAGAAACGTAAAATTGTATCAATAAAGATAAATGTCCTATTAACTTAAAGTCTCAATAACTGAAAATAAAGAAAACTTACCTTTATTCAAGTTGTAAATTTTATAAATTAAAATGATGATGATTTTATATATTTAATTATCCGATTTTTTCAATTGATCTTCACTAAAATCACAATTATACGAACAACCAGGAAAAAATAAATTATTTAAAACTTTTAACTTGTTGCTGTTTTGAGTTTTTGTCGTTTGTTTTTGACAACTTGACAAGGAAACGTACAGTGTTGCCAACGTAGATTTATTATATCCCGTTCACACTATGCCAGTTCTCTGAACTCGTACATTAAAGGAAACTTAACCGAAGCCAAATCTCCGATTTTATTGCGAATACGGTGATGATTAAAGTATTTTACTAAAATATGAAACTTTCAAACTCGTCTCCAACAATCCAACTCACGTAAGCGTGCAGATAAATTGCTCTTGAGTCGTACGTGACGTAATTCACGACAAATGAACTATTGTGCATACGGCAATTAGTTTTTATGTAAAACGTTTTAAGGAAACACAATGAGCGCGACTCTGAAAAAATTAGTGCTCAAAGACACTCAAAGCAGTTCATTCTATTCTTAAAACCTCTCATTAAGTAGATAACCAAGATAATTAAATCTCTTCATTTTCAACGTCAACTTTATAGTCAAAAAATGACCGTTATTATTACAAGATACAAACTTTACAGTGGCTTATGCTTAAGTGGGAGCGCATGAAGGTACAGTAGCAACCACGAGCACGTCCATATTTGCTTGACTGAAGCAGACGACCGAGGGAACCGGTCCGAGGGCAAGTCATAGGCAAGCGTGCGAACGGGTACTATGTTCACCGCAGCGTATCTTGCGAGCCGCAACAAACTTTGTATGTTACCATACAGATATGTCCATCAAAATGGATCTCTCGATTCAAGCGGTTCATTCGGTCACTACAACCTTGGCCGGATCGTCGACCCATCTTGTAGGTGGTTGCTCCAAGGTTTTTCGTTATACCTAAGTATTGTCTCTTTTGTGCATTGAACAGGTAATAGAGTTTACGTTACCTTTACTTGATGACATAGTTTATCGAAGGATGGGTCCAAATTTTGCCAACAAAAAAGTTGACAGAAAAATACTTAGATTAAATACACTTCTGCTGCCCTGTTACCAACAAATTAAATTATTTCAATGTGTTATGTACATGAATCTAAATTTTCGCAGTAGTGTGCTATTTCCTAACAAAATATTAACGTAGTCAAACAATTAAGATCCATCGGGGAACCACATTTGGTTTTTACATTAATTATTTCTTTGTATTGCGGTTAACGGAAAACGTTTTATGTATTTGTATTGACGCGATAGATGAATATGTCACCGGAACATTATGAATTTCGGTCATTTATTATCGGACAGGGGGCTTTCCCAAAGTACATTCGCTACAAAGCGATTAGATAGTGAACGTCAAAAATGTACGGACAATGACGTTTAATATTTCACAAGTGACAAGCACATGGCCTCCATCAGCGATATCGCCAATCGAAAACTACTTTGGGTAGCCCCCCTGGATAGGTGAGTTATCAACTGAAATAATCAACGACTATTTCGCATCGTTTCTACATCTATACTAATATTATAAAGAAGAAAGACTTGTTATGACTTTTATTGAAATAACTCAAAAACTACTGGGCCGAATTCCAAAATACTTTCACTGTTACAAACCTACATTATCCCCGAGTAACGTAGGATATATTCTTTTATTTCCACGGGAACAAGTCGCGAGCAAAACCTAGTACTTTATAAACATGTAAGATACCTAACTAGTAAAGTTGTAAACTCCTATTATGCTAGCGTCATTATGATACTCTTCAACTAAGATTATTTTATGTCATGTTAAGTAGACATCAAAGCATAAAAATACCATAAAAAGTATGTATCCTTTGAAATAATACGTCTAGTTTTAAATGATTCGTTCTGTTCGCATTATTCCTAGTTAGTTTAAAAACTGTCATAGATAACAAACTATTGGTGACATATATATAAAAGCTAATAAAAGGTATACGATTACGAACATACGGACTTGAGGGATCAGTGAGCGCAGAGCCTTGGCCGCGAAATGTTGAAATTACTTTTGCTCGTCTCGCGTAAGTTTTTTTATTTTTTTTATACATAACAAACCTGTTTTGTGTTAAATGTCAAACTGGATATCGAAGATGCGCTCTGTATTATTGATACGGCTTATTAAAATCGTTATATAAGTAAATTGCTGTTTATTTGGAAGATAAATAATAAATATTCCACTAATTAGCTGATATTTCGATTTAATGTCATTTGTCGAAATCTCATTTGTTTATAAATATTATTTTATCTGTTTTATTATTAAAACATGTTGAAACTATAAATTCTTTGTAACCAATATTAACAAATCCAGGGGCAATTGTTAGTCATTTTATACGACAAAGCCACAAAACATAGAGTGAAATCCCCAATAAATGAATGTTTAATTAACCTAAGTTAATTATTATGATTGCAGTTAACGATGTTAAACTTTCAATGGACTGTAACATACAAATAAATAAATATACTTAAAAAAACAATCTTACTTCTCAATACCATATTATTCAACGAGTTTTGTTTAGAACGTGAACGATTTATTCCACTTTGCTCCTTAGATGATGTCACTGTTGAACAAAAAATATTACTCGATGATTCGATATTTTTTGTGCATTAATTTTTTTCATTATAAAAACTATGACCCATAACCTAAAGAGACAGGCAGTACTCGGCTACGTAAATCAAAGATTTTGATCTCTAAAGCCTTGTTCGCATCAGGATAATATTTTAGTCGAGTAGGAAGTATCCTAACAAAGGATTTACCTAATCTAATCTAATCGTTTAGTTACTAAATTACTTGATACTCGACTAAAACACTGTCCTGGTGCATACAGAGCCTTGTATGATGCTAACACCATCATCATTATCCTTTCTCTGCCCACTGCTGGATAAAGGCCTTCGCCAATGCCTTCAACAGAATATATAGTTAGCTTTAGCGACGCAATAAAATTACTTAGAGGTACGTAAAGCGTCGACGAAATGAGATTGTACCTCGGAAGCCGAGGAGACTGGCTCACTCTAATCATTGTTGTGAGTATTTTGGTGACCGGTTTTGTGCAGTTTCAGTGGCGATTGCGGTAGAAGACGATGAATCGTTCTTCTTCGGCCATGAATACAGACGGACGGATATCGGTAATGCTGTTGACAAGGCTTCCATGAGGTTGCTAAAGGTAACCGTGCTATTCCTTATTATGTTACTCCAGTACAATATGGTCCTTGAATAGTATTTGGATCTTGGTAATAACGTAACTCGGGAACTATCTGGCAGGGTCCCGTAAAGGCAACTGGCGCCTGTGTGGAAAAAAGGATCTTGCCGCCCGTTAATCATTTTAAATTATCTTTTTTTATGGTAGATAGGTGCTTGAAACAAAACAAATAACTGAGAGTTATTTTTTTTGGGCCCTTGGCTTAGGCGCCCCGTTAGAATGGCGCCCGTGCGCATTGCACACTCTGCGTATATGGTACCAGGGGACCTGCTGTTTGGTTTAAGACAAATGATTATAATCTAAATATTGGGCTATTTTAACTATCTATTCTAATATAGTAATGTATGTTTTGAAATAAAAAAAAAACTACTGTACCGATTTCGAAAAATCTTTCACTTATAAGAAGCTACATTATCACCGTGTAACCAGACGAAGTCGTGGGCGACGGCTAGTTATTATTTATTTGTTTCAGGATTTATACGAGTCTAGTGAGGACAAGAATGTAATAACTTCACCCCTCGGGGTCCTCACGCTGCTGTCGCTCTACTCCACGGGGACCACTGGAAAGATCAAAGAGGAAGTTGTCAACTACCTCGGTTTGCCGGACTATAAGAAAGTACGTTTATATAAAAGGTCTTGCTTTATACGAAACTATTACGATGTGAACATGGTTTTTTTAAATATACAGTCGAACTTGAATAATTCCCGCTTATTAAGGGACCGCTATTTATCTCGCTTATAGAGATTTCTCGCATATCCAGGTTTTGTATTTATTAATTTTAACTCTTCGAAATACGATATTATGTTAAACATAAGACCCAAAGTGTTTGTTTTTGTATATCGTGATCACCAAGTGTCAAAGTTCAAAATATAATTGTGATTGTTTTTTTTCTTACTTCTGAATAACTTTATTTATCGGATTTATATAATAAACAGAGATATCTAAGCTCAATTCAAAATATTACTAATATTATAAATAAGAATATTTGGATAGGATGTTTGTTGACTTATCTCCAGAGTAGCTCAAAACATCTCGATGTTTTGTAGCGTTGTACTTTTAGTCTGGAAGAACACATAGACTGCTTAGTTACTAAGGTTTTTTATACCCGCGGAAGTCGCTGGCGACAGCTAGTCTAATAACTATTGTTGTTCATTCCCAGATGACGGAGTCTTACCAATCACTGACTGAAAAGTTCACCTCTATGAACCCTGAGTTCCTAACAATGGCCAACAAGGTGTGCGTGTCGAGTCGATATGAACTGACGGACGAGTTCGCCGCTATCGCAACGCGCGACTACCACAGCGAAGTCCAAGCTTTGAACTTCACTAACCCTAGTGAAGCAGCTAAAATTATCAATGAATGGGTAAGTTGTAGCGGTTTAGGTTTTTTTTATAAGAAACGGGGGCAAACGAACGTGATCAACGATGGACATCTGCAATACCAAAGGAACCACAGATGCAATATTTTTGGCACAACTAAGATCGTAGCATTTCCCTTATGAATGGTTAAAATCTTCGAACAAATGATTGTGTGTGTCTTATGAGGAGTCAAAGACTTTTCTTATCGTTTTTTTACTATCGATTCTAAAATTACAACAATTTTATTTTCTTCTTTGTCTTTTAAAACTTTTTGCGTTTCCTTAACCTTTTTGTTTCGTAATATTTAATGCCTCTTTGTAATACACTACACTTTGTATGTACTTCATTGTTTGAAATAAGGAAAATTAATTATTGATTTGATTACCAAATGCACAATAGAGATTATTTTTCCGGTAAATTAAAGAACGCTTTCTTTGTTTCCTTTATTAAATGTCATTTAGGACTTGCGTTTATTTTGTAAGTACTTTATTATTTGTGTCTTTATATTAATTTTTAAATATCTTATTGCAGGCAGATCACAAAACTCGTGGCAACATAAAGAACCCAGTAACCGAAGACACGTTCCCTCCAGAAACGGCGGCCGCACTCTTCAATATTATATTCTTCCAGGTAAACTAAAAATTAAAAAAAAAAAACATTTATATCAGCCTTGCGTCCAATAAGAAATTGGAATCGAAAGATTTATTTATTAATTGAACCTTTTATTATTTACTAAGTGTGAACTTAATTCTAGAAAAAATAAATTATGTTAATTTTCGTTTAACTTCCATTAACACTTACTTAACTTTTTTAACTTCATTTATCATTTTGTGACTTCTCAGGGTCACTGGCACGTACCATTCGAGAAGGCGAACACCGTCGAAAAGAAGTTCCAGCTCAGCGCCGCGGAATCCGTTCAGAAACCTACGATGCATTTACTGCAGTCCTTGTTCTACCACGAGGACAAAGAGTTAGGAGCTAGAGTAAGCAGATTCAACTTTATAAAACTTTTGTCTATAAGGATTGTCTATTCCGGTGAGAGGCGCTGCTATCGCTGTTCTGTCAAAAAATATGAAAAACCTACAGGCACCGGCGTCATGCGCATAGAAAACTTTATAAAGAAGGGCGCTAGTGAGCCATCATAATTTAGTTTTACTTGTGCCCACTGCATCAGATATTTATTTGATCTATAAGATTTTTTCAGTAATGGGGGAAGAAAAAATATTTATTCACGACAAAAAGACAGACAATGAAAAGAAATGTAATATTTCTTTTCTTTGTCTGTCTTTTTGTTTGTCTTTTCAAATTAAAATTTCAAATATATGTGTGAAAACGTAGTCTGACTGCTCTTGAATCTTTGCTTTAGTATACTTATAGCGGTTTAAACCCTATTAACATATAATTGTAGATGATTGAGCTGCCGTATAAAGAGGAAGGCTTCAGAATGGTGGTGGTGCTGCCGGACGCGGTGGACGGTCTGCCGGCGGTGCTGGACAAGTTGGCGCAGAAGGGCGTCCTGGAAGATGTGTTCGCGATGGGCCCGGCCGGACAGGACGTGGATCTCGATATGCCAAAATTCGAAGTCAAGTCCAAGTTCAATTTGAAAGAAGTCTTGGTTAAGGTAAACTGTTTTTTTTTTAATTTTTCTTTGAATATATGTTCATATAGTCTTTTATGAAATATGTGCGTGTGCAATCGAAACTGTGATTATGGATAAACCAAAAGTAATTGTAGGTATATTCAGTACTTAGTAGAGTCAATAGAATGCATACATTAATAAAAATTTGCTTATTTAGGAAGGTCTAAGCAGTATATTCAGCCAGCAAGCTGAAGGTATCGTGAAAGGTCAAGGAGTTGAAGTATCCGAAGTGTTCCAGGAGGCTTTCGTCAAAGTCGATGAGGAGGGCGCCACTGCGGGAGCATTTACTGGTAACGCAATCTTTATAACGTCATTAAAAAAATAAGATGGCCTTATGTATGTGTATTTTTTTCCAAGAAAGCTTATCTGAAAGTTTTTCTCTGCGTGTGCGCAGGTCTCGTGCTGGTGGCGACATCTCTGCTATCGGAGCCGCCGCCGCCGCTGCCATTCAAGGTGGACCGGCCCTTCCTCTACGCCATCCTGCACCAGGACATCGTGCTCTTTGCCGGCACATATACGCATTAGACAAATACATCGACTGATTGAAGAAAAATCAATATAAAAAAGTACAAGGCTTACAAACACATTCATTACTTTATTCTCAGAATTATGAACAAAATCTTTTGCATAATGCAACAATAAATCAATAAAAGATTCCTAATATTTTATTGTTTTATTTATATGTATTTACCGTAGGCAATATTTAGTAAATTATTGCTTCTTATAGCTTAGAGAGATTTAACAGTGGTAAAGCCCGTTTTAACATCTTCGCACGAATTGTCCGCCTCGCTCGGTGAAATACCACGAACACACAGAAGACAAGCGTGAAACGGAAGAAACTCCGTGTTTCGTCTGAAGAGTGAGGTGCCGGAGGCTTAATTTTAGGTCCGCTTTCCCTTCCTATCTTTTTGTATAAGGAAATCATGGGAAGGGGAAGTGGATTTGGCGGGGGAGGAGGCGCATAAAAAAGGAATTATACTTTTTCTGTGCGTCTCCTCCTCCGTAGATTAAAGGTAAGCAAGGCATCTGCAATTGCAGATGTCTATAGGCAGCGGTCGCCTCGCTTTATCAGCGAATTCAGGTTGCCGCTTGCTCGTTTACCACTTTATAATAATGAAAAAAAAGATCGGGTTCCGAAAACCAGCAGAACTAAGTTATATTAAAAAGCTTACTTTATATATGATTAGATAGTCGCGGTTTTATTGGAGAAATTATTAGGGAGGGTACTTTTAAAAAATGATTGTATGCAAATATATATACTCTTTGGATTAGATTTTAAGTATGTCAATGTCAATCTTGACATTCCTGTCTAGTAATGTCAGTGTCAGACATGAAATGTCAACCGTAATTCTCTAAGGCTGGAATAGAAAGGTTTATTTAAGTTTAAATATACTTTTTGTAATCTTTATATTAAATCTATAACTTAAATCAACTGTGCATAACCTAGAGTAAGTGTAAAAATTCATATGAGAAGAATGTCTGCAATAAGGAGATATATTGGTAATATACCTTATTAAAAACTATATGTACTGTTAAATCAGTAAATTATTATAATAAACAATGTAACTGACGAGTTTGCATGATGTATGAATGTAGAAGCGAGCGAGGTGTGTCAGGATCAAGCCAAATGAAGATCTGTTGTCTTAGCCTATCCTTCTGACGGGCGTCAGTTATGTTGTAAACAATCTAATTTAATACAACGGAAGTTAGCTATAAGAGTTATAACCCAAGGGCTTCATAACACCGACTACGCAATAAAAACGAAGATTTTGCCACGGTCTAAGGCCGTTTTTTTGCATGACATCGGTCTAATGAAGACCTAGAGTAAGAGACTTTTTTCCAGATATTGGAGCTAATCTCACAGATGGCATGTATCAAGGTGTCTACAATGCATCAAAGAAGCATGAACCAGATCTGGACAGGGTGTTGGAGAGGAGCTGGTCAAATGGGTTGTGTAAAATTATAATTACAGGAGGGAGCTTAGATGAAAGTAAAAAAGCTATTGATTTATCATACACTGATTGTAAGTATTGATTAAAATACAATTTTAATTATAATTTTAGTTGAAGGAAAACATTATTATGCAACCTGCACATATGTGAAGAAATTGAAAGATATGTGTGAAGTTACGCAAAATACACGCTATTCGTGGAGTTGCGGAAAATGGAGCCCATCATGGGTTGAACAACATTAGATTTATATTTTTAGTTTCGAGACTTAGAATCGATCGAGATTCGATCTTCTACTTTTTTTTAATGTGTGGATTTGAGTCCTTTGCTTACATATTACTAGTTGTCCCCCATATCTGTTTGCATGGAACTAAAAAAAGCCAAAGTAGCCTACATGTTCTTTCAGACCGTATTTTAGACTAGGCTAAGATCCATTAGGATGATTTGGAGTTACATTCAAAGATCCATCGTAACTTCCGCATTTATTTCATAAGATCAAAGTCTTTTTTATAAAGAGAATTGTAATATTATAAAATCATTTTTCAGTTGAATCTTGAATTTTCAGCGAGATTGTATACAACAGTGGGATGTCATCCGACAAGATGTAACGAATTTATTATAGACCCGGAGACTTATTTAAATCATCTCAGAGATCTGATAACAAGCAACAGAGACAAAGTTGTAGCGATAGGGGAGTGCGGATTGGATTATGAAAGAATTCACTTTTGTGAAAAACATGTTCAACTTAAGTAAGTGTTGAAAACAATATTTTTACGCATTTTATCAGACAAAAAAATATGTGGTTAAAAAGTTAACATTGAAACAATTGAAAATAACTCAAAAACTACTATGAAGATATATAAAAATTTTTCACCTTTAGAAAGCTGCTGTATCCACATGTAAATGGCTATATTTTATTAATTCCGCGCGGACGAAGTCACAAGGAACATTTAGTATTTAATAAGTGAGAAGTGCTTGATTAATCAATAAAAAAATAAAGTAAAGGCCAAATACTGATACATCATTTAAAAATGTAACAGCATCTTAAATTACAAACTATGCTTAAATTCTAAATTTCATACAAATGTCTGTTAGTTTGTAAATTGCTTTTATTTTACAATAAGATTCGTTTGAATATTTGTCTGCAAAGCTTACTATAAATTTTAAATTGATTCTAAATCTATACTAATTTTATAAAGAGAGAAACTTTGTATTTATGTTTGTATTGAAAAAACTCTAGAACTACTGGGCCGATTTCAAAAATTCTTTCATCATTAGTAAGCTATATTATCCCCGAGTAACATAGGCTATATTATTTAATACCACGCGGACAAAGCCGCACACAACAGCTAGTTATTAAATAAAAAAATCTGCACTCACGTCATTGATATCCGGTAACGGTACCAGCTAGTTTCGAGCCTGTCGGAGGCTCTCGCCTATCCCATTCATCCCTGAAATAGCCGGAAGCAGCAGCATCCATGTGTGGAGCCCTTTTTATTTACTAATAATAATGTTTCACAGAAGTTTAAACAGTGACATTGAGTCTAAATTGTTTCAGATATTTTGAATATCAGTTAAAATTAAGTCGTGAATTCAACTTACCGTTATTCCTCCACTGCCGAGCTGCTGCTGATGATGTGGTCGATATCTTGAGTAGGAACAGAGATGAGTTTGTCGGTGGAGTTGTCCATTCATTTGATGGTTCACAGGAGGATCTTGATAAGATATTGGAGTTAGGAATGTATATAGGTATAAATGGATGGTAAGTTTCTTTAGCCCCTTTTCAGAGGCAGATTTACACATTTGCAGGTTATTCAAATTTTTCTACTCCTGATTTCTCTATTTCTATATGTTACAAGGATAAATGAAAAGAAAATATTTTATAATTACACTCGAAGCTGGAACCGCGATATTGGTCTCGCTTATAGAGGTTACTCTCTAATTCGATTTATTCGCTTATGGATGTAGCTCGTCAGGACCAGAGAATAATTCGCTTATAGAGTTTTTTCGGTTATCCAGTTTTGACTGTAATTAAAGAAAACTTTAAAAGTAATCTTATTTCTGAGCTAATAAAAAGCTTAATTATGTATTTGAAGATGAACTAAACTTACTCTTAAAAGTAATTCTAAACATTTGGTAATTATTTTTTGTATATTTCTGTAAGAAAAAAAAATTGCAACTCTAGTCTACCTCAGCCTATGGGTTAATACGCCACTATTCTTTTTAGTAGACCCTCAAGTTATTTGAAAATAACATGTGTAAATAAAATTATTTTTCAGTTCGCTAAGAACAAAAGAGAATTTAGAAGTGGTTACTAAAATACCACAAGAACGGCTATTGATAGAAACCGATTGTCCGTGGTGCGAGGTGAAACCAACGCACCCTGGTTACGAGCATGTTCTGACCAAGTATCCTACAGTTAAAAAGGAAAAATACTCCATAGATTCTGGTAATCAAGTTAAAGGGAGAAATGAGCCAGTTAATATTGTGTAAGTTAATCCTTTTATCAACACATTCAACAACTTACCCTAACTTTATTTTCACATACAAAAGTAGTGGCATTCAAAGTGTTAACAGATGTTAATATGTAAATATTTACGTTTTAAATTTTTAGTTTTCATTGAATGTTTTTTCTTTGTAATCCTAAATGTTTTTTTTCGTAGTGTTTTAACTTAGTAATTTATTTTTCAGGCAAGTATTAGAAATTTTAGCGGCTGTACGCAAAGAAAATATTGATGAATTAGCGGAAGCTATATACAATAATACAAATAAACTATTTTTTAGCAACAAATGAGTGAGATTTTTTAAATAAATTTATTTAATATGTCACTAGTTTAATTTTTATTCTATCGAAACAAATTAATATCAAATCCATATTTAGTTACGCGACCAGTGGGGCTAGCCAAAGTATCTTTCGATTGGCGATATCGCTGATGGAATTGACAAAATTGTATGACACTGACGATTACATTCGATAAGCCATGATTGAGATATCGAACATCATTGTCAGTTCCTTAGATTTTTGAATCGCTTTGTCTTGAGTAACCCATCTGTTTCACATTTGCACAAAGCCTAATTTACTCAAATGGGGCACATTTGCACGGGCGCTTTTTAAGCGCTGCGTTAAACTACATAGGAATTTCGTTCAAGCGTTCAAACAATGGACGATAAAAAAGCGTCTCATTTAAAAAGGGTTGCCATATATGAAAATGCATTTATTTTATTAAAGGCTGTATATGTTTTTTTTAACCCTTAAATTGCATGGTTTTTTATTGCGGCCTGGAATTAATGATTACAAAATTACGGAGACGCTTCTTATAACTATAAACTTAGTCGACCGCCAAATAGAAATGTAAAAAAAAATAGATTTGCCGCCAAAACTTGCATAATTTCTTTTGCATATTTTTTTGTATGTTTACATTTAGCAACAAGATGCATTTAAGGGTTTAAGTAATAACTTGATTATTACTTTTTG
>QDHC01003137.1:50388-61671 GCA_013186455.1 Papilio dardanus tibullus
TAAATCCTTTGTTCGGATAAATGCTACTTGCTACTCGACTAAAATACTATCCTGGTGCGAACAAGGCTTTACAACTTTGCCGCTTAGTTGTAAAATGTCGTAATATTTCAACCGAAAGCATGTATCGGAAGTGGGGCCGACTCGTCAACTTTGTTGCACAATACCGGCAAATGTCAACAGACTGAGTTGTGGCTCGCAATCTTATCACATTCCTGACATTTAGTCAACTATTACTTTAGATTCCAAGGCAGAATTAGGGCTAAAGACCGGCTCTACCTAAACTCCTTACGACCCAACAGTCCATACAATTATAGTCTTCCTTTCCAAGACAACCTTTGGATTGTTCGACCATCTTACCATTGTTTGAGCACGAAGAAATGAATTGAAAAAGAGTTATATCAAATATATTAATATAATAGACATGATGAAAAGAAGTAAGGAAGAAGAAGAAGAATGAATTAAAATAATAAAACAATGACATCTATAAAAAATAAAAAAGTAAAAAAGACGTACGGCGAGCAAGGAGTTGGCCTGTACTGACCAGTGCTCGCCGTAACAACTATCATAATTGTTAAACCAATAACCAAACAAATACTATGTAACTTTCAAATAATAGCACATCGAAGGCGGGCACATAACTATCGTAACTAAAATCTAAATTAACTTTTAAATACCAAGCCATGTTAATCATCAGATAACGGTGATGAAATCCTTTTAAAATCTAACCTCGAATACTGCACTATTCTATTGTTTTATGAATGAAAATAAAGATATTTGATTAGTATCAGGTCAAGGTGGTAATCTATTTGCCTTGATGCTACATTTTTATACAAAGCGACAATACGTAATTTCAAGATGGTCAATAACTAGTGTGGCTACTACGACGGAACTGTGGTTCCGCCTGTGGTTCTACCTTTGCCTTGTAACTTTGCCTTTTCCTTGTAAGTGTGGTTCTGCCTTTGGGAATGTCCATGCCATCGGATCACTTAACATTAGATGATCTGCTTTCATAAAAATACTCTCGGTAAATTGTCACCGCTTTACTCGATTTTATCGATAACAAAAGAAAACATTTATCGACTATCGATACAATCAATATGGCATCGAGTCACGACTTAATTCAACATAGATGTACTCGTATAATAATAGTGTATTTGACTTGTCTTACTACGAAACGGTCACGGTTTAATCTGTAATGATACGTCCGTATCTGTTTGTATGTTGACCGTCGATAGATTGAGGAATCGATATTGCATCGTATATTTCGAATTTTATGGTTCAACGTGGACGTAATAAAAATATGTTGTTACGTCTACCGTTTTGTAGCTAAATATTTCTAAACCAGGGTGCGGGCGCTAGGCTATCCGTCAAGGCGAGCTCAGTCGAAACATCATAAAGCATTTGGGGGTTACCCACAGTATATTCGCTACGAAGCGATTCTATAGCGAACGTCAAAAATGTATAGAACTGACAATGACGTTCGATGTCTCTCACGTGACACTACATGACTTATCGAACGTCAATGTCAGCTACATACGTTCTTGTCGATTCCATAAGCGATATCCCCAATGGAAAAGTACTTTGGTTAGACCCGACATTTTTGGTACCGTACTAAATTTGATTCGTTTTTAATGTACGGAAAAACAGAGGTATAAGGTGCAGTAAAATGTACTATCACGTTCTTAAATTACATCGCCTCGTATGTAAATAATATTTAAGAAAGTTTTGCATAATTTATTACCATGTTAAGAATAAAAACACGACGATAAACTCGCTTTCAGTTGACTCTTATAAGACTAGATTAGTTTAGGTTAGGATTTAACTATACCATTTTTTTAACTATTTCAATGAATAATAGAATACAATAAATATATAGTTAATATTCAAAGTTGTATTTAGAAAGAGAGAAACTATTAGACCTTTTGCGCTTTATTCCGAAACGACAATCAGCGTTATTACTGTTGAACTTTCTACGTTTGGTGCTGGTACATTCCTAAAATTTATTCTAAAATACAGAACCTTGTTCCTGGTACTTCTTATGATACATAATTTGGTCCAATGGGGCCCCTGGTCTATCTTATTTAGTTCCGAGTGTCCTCCAGTATCGTATCGACGACTAATTGGTCCTCGTTTACCGCAGCACTTTATATATTTTTTCGAAATAAGGGGGTTTCAGTGTATTAATTGTTATTTCTTTGGGTACAAAATTATCCTTATCCTTTTAGAGATATTAAATATCCCTGATAAATCGATTAAGGAAAGTTTTTATATCGTAAATTATACAAAGGCGTCTCCCTTCTCCATCAAACCGCAAGGTCCCAGACACCACCGCTTCGAGGTCGATTGTCACAAGAATTTTGTGGTTTACAAGATATCTGATACAATATTGTGACCCAGAGTAGCTTAAATGGATTATGTTTTATTTATTATTATTTTTTTTATATTAAAAAGTGGCAATCGAGCAAGCGGCCACCTGGATTCGCTGAAATAGCGAAGCGACCGCAGCCCATAGACATCCGCAATTGCAGAAACGTTGTCCACCCTTAATCTCGGAGGAGGAGACCCACAGCAAAAGGATAATTCCTTTTCCTATGCGTCCCCTCCCACTAAAAATCCACTTATTCATTTATCCTTATTTAATAATAAGGATAAATTCGAACAAAGGGGTCCAGGTTTTATCTTTTATTCGAGCCGGGCACAGACCCCGACTTGGCCCCCGCCTAGGTCCGGGGCTAAATATTATTGTTATTGTGTTAACAAACAGTGTTATTTAGTTCTTGATTAAGTCAAATATTGTTAACTTCGATAGATTTATAAATTATTTTTTCTAATGAAAATTAAGAAAAGAGTTTAAAATGGAACGACTTTTACGACGCAAAAAAGATGTAATAAAAATGTTCTCCAAAAAACAAAAGACAAAAGAAAAAGAATTAGAATTAAAAAGTATGAAATTGCCACTAAAGAGTTTTTTCTTGCTGGCCAGTCTGTCCGCAAGAAATATATCATTATAAATAGTTGTGATATGTAAACTTGTGTTATATTGTTGAAATGTTAATAAAGATTACGATGTGAAATAGCTGTTTTATTAAAATTCGATACACACGACATATCGAGTTCGTATTGCGTACAGTCACGCGCTAATTGCTCTTGTCCGATCACGAATCGATTTGGTATTAACACCTAAAAGATAGACAGGTAAAAAAGAGAGATATTTGATATCTTAATCAGTATCTTAGATGTCTAGGGCTGAGACAAAAGTAATATTAATAAGGTATATAAAAAAGTGAAAGATCAAAAAGTTAGGTAAATTACCCAGTTATTGACCACTTAATTTTTTTTTTTAGTTTTGGCTTAAGAATTAGTGCAGTTATCAAAAGCATACTAATGTCTGCATAAACATTAATTTTTAATTCATTTTATTACATATTAAGGTCGGGTTAGTTATTTTCAACTTTAACCGCTTTATTCCGAAACGAAAATCAGCGTTAGTACTGTTGTACTTTCTACGTTTGATACTGATACATGCATACATTTTAATCCAAAATACAAAATCCTTGTTCCTGGTACTTTTTATGATACATAATTTGTACCAATAACACCCTGGTCTATCTTATTTTACGTGTTTAGGTCCTCCAGTATCGTATAGTCGACGACTTATTGGCCCTAGTTTGCACGGAACTTATTTTTTTTTCCGAATAAGGAGGTCTAAGTTTAATAGGCCGACACCCCTGTCATATATTATAATAATTGCATTAGACTAATAGATTATTTTGTAAGTAAGATGCGGGGATAGTCATCTCTTGTAATGTTTTAACGAGTAATGGACGCTACTTTAGACAGACATAATGAGAGCATTACAACCCGGGATGTGCTTAATTGCTTTAAATTTTTTTAGTGTTAAAGTTGAAGCGTCCATGCATCGTTCATTTTTGATTGGTAAATGTTAAAATATTGTTAACTACAAAACAACACAACGGTGAAAGAAGATAAAATTTGTATATTTTTCATTACTTAATAATTACTTATGTCCTTGTTATAATTTTGACTTTAGTCCTTGTCCTTATCCTTACATAGTTTAAAACAATAACGCTTTTTATGTTTGTCCCTATATATGCTTGAATCTTTAAAACTACGTAACGGATTTTGATGCAGTTTTTTTAATAGATAGAGTGATTCATAAGGAAGGTTTTCATGTAGAATACATTCACAATATAGTAGAGCAACACTGAAAATTTAGAGGTTTTTAATATGATGTCGTAAATTAACACATTTTTAGCGCTTACATTGCAGAATTTAGTATCAGCATTATACCGATTTGCACCTGTGCGAAGCCGGGGTGGGTCGCAGTACATAATAAATTGTAAACTTATGTTTGCCAAAACTGTGACCATTTTATTCCTTTACTAATGTCAAAGTTGGAGTCAAACTTTGTACTGAAAATTAATTAAGTATTTTATTATAGTCTAATTATGTGGATATTTAATTTCCAATTATCTTACTCTTATCATAATTTCACGCTTGTGAACATGACGCATTAATTACCTTCATTACAACAATAAAACTGACTTCCTACACTTGTACAACTGGCAACACAGTTTCCGCTAAGAATATCATTTGAATATATTCAATGTAAGATGCAAGATGTTATCACTATTGTTAGGGAAACGGTGTATCTTTGCACACACATTGTAGATATTTCAAATCAAAGTTTAGCATTTCAAGCCTCTAACGTATAATACGATTTGTTTTTTTATTATAAAGTGACAAACGAGCAAGCGCCCACCCTGATTCGCCGAAATAACGAAGCGACCGCTGCCCGTAGACATCTCCAAATGCAGATGCGTTGCCTACCCTTAATCTATGGAGGAGGAGACACACTGCAATAGGATAATTCGTCTTCCTATGCGGATGCATTTAGGTGGGGGAGGGGATCCTCCCTCACCTAATCTACTTCCCCTTCCCATCATTTCCTTAAAAGAAAAGGATAGGTAGGGAAAGTGAAAAATTACGTCTCCGGTACCACACTCATCTGACGGAACACGGAATCCATTTCATGCCTGTCTTCTGTGCCTTTTGTGTATTAACAATTATATTAAGTTAAACTATTTAAAATACTTTGTACCTATGTTAATTCGTATCGAAACAGTTACGTGTTGTTGTTTAGCAGATTTTAAAAGCAGTCACAAGAACCGTGAAATGAAACAATTACTAATTTATTAAAGTTTAAAATAATAAGCTATTTTATGCAGTGTGAATACAACTTAAGTGAACCTTGCTCTCGAGAGCGGTGTTTTCGGCGCAGCGCCTCGACCTCTGTCGCGCCTTAAGAGGGTATCTTCGTTAATCTGTGCACTTATCTAACGCGAACCTCTCACCTTTACTGGACATCGAACAATACGTGTTAATGATACAGATCTTATCATAACCTAGTGCACGATAAAAAAAATCTGGTTTCTATTATAATTATATGTACTTATTTTCTGTATTATTTTTTTATATTATAAAGTGTCAAACGAGCAAGCGGCCACCTGGATTCGCTTAAATAGCGCAGCGACCGCTGACCATAGACATCTGCAATTACGGACGCGTTGCCTACCCTTAATCTAGGGAGGAGGTGACGCACAGCAAGAGGATCCACTTCCCCTTCCCATCATTATCATCTAAGCAAATGATAGGAAGGGAAAGTGGATTAAAAGTAGACCTCCCCCTATTATTATTATAAGCCTCGCAGTGTTGCCAGTCACTTTCCCATTGTTTAACCCCGCTTTTTCACCAAGCGACTATTCGCGGGACTCTGGTTGCGCAAACGGCTATTTCTAAGACTGTCAGGGTCATATGGTTTTGATCCTTCTCATAGAAATAGCAGTTACGCGAGAATAATCGCTTTAGTCAATAGTAGTAAAGGGGCCTGTAAATGGTTGATGATGCTTGAACAGCTTTTAACAGTGTTAGACATTTTGAATGTAATTTATTGTTTGTTTGTCAGGGTGGAGGGCGAGGCGAGGGCGGCGAGGCGGGGGGCTGCGCGTGCGGCCGCCGCGCCCCGCCGGAACCACCGCCGCGTCCCGCACCTACAGCAACCGACGCACATCCTGCGCCTGCGCACCATCCGCTCTGCGCCCTCGGCGATATGTCACCGGTACTTAGGTAAAGACATTCCAAAAGAAAAACATTATGAAGAAAAACATCCCGATGGGACCTGCACATATCGGCGAAGTAATTCAAAGATATATGTATTCACGCAATATACGCTTTAGTCGTGTAGTTGCGGAAAATGGATCCCATCATAGGTCGAACCTTACCTTACCTTATTCCATAATAAACTTTTTGTTAGCAAGAAGACTAACGGCAGAATTTTCAAACGCAACTCAAATTTAAGCGTCGCTGTAAATCCAAGTAGTTTCAAAATTAAACCAGATCGCAGTACAATTTGGAATTTAAGCGTGGACTTAACAAGTTAGACGCTTTTAAATATTTGAGTGACAAGCAAATGAATTATCGAATGTCATGCCAGTTTCATATATTTACGTCGATTCCATCAACGATATTGCTAATCGAAAGAAACTTTGGGTACTCCCCCAAGTTTGTTTTATACATTGACATGCTTGATGAAATAAATTATTTGTAAGTTTTTAAAATTATTCGTAAAGATCACAGTACAATAAATAGACTATGTAAGGTTGTTATTGCATTACAATGCCGTATAGTCGTAAATCACTGGATAAATCTCGCAACAGCATTGCCTTTCTAAATAATGTATTCACTTCGCCTGATGCATTAGAATGCAGCCTTAAGTTACATTCTAACGTAGGACTAAAACCAAGCATAGAAATTACTCTATATTATTTATAAAGGTCCATACTATATCCGATCATTTTATTTTCCCCTAACTTTGCTTCATTAGTTCGAGTTCGCGAAATAAACGGAGATTTTGCTTCGGCGTATGGTTGTTTCTTGCGTGACATCGATCTAATAAAGCCGTAGGGTAACAGTCTTTGCAGTGAATTCCAAAAAGATCTAGATGGAAAACCTTGTGTTCAGGCCTGAATTTGAGAAGCTATCCGATGGCTAGCGATCATGTTCACGGTTCATACGTTGAAGAAGAAATGTAACAGCGATCCCCCGAGCAGAGACCATTGGGGCTACATAAAATATCTTTCTATGGGCGATATCGCTGATGGAATCGACAAAAATATATGAAACTGACGTCATTCTATAAGTCATGTGCTTATCATGTGTGAGATATTAAGCATCGTTGTCAGTTCCATACAGTTTTGTTGTTCGTTATCAAATCGAATAGCGCATGTACTTTAGGTAATCCCGCAGGAAAGAAAGGGATAAATGAGATATTTCTGGTGTACAATCGCCTTTATTTCCAGGTCTAATCCACTATATAGGGAAGAGGAAGAGCAGGAGGTAGTAATAATAGTGGACTCGCTGGAAGAGGCCGCGGAGCCGGAGCCCGCAGGCCCGCCTCGCGTGCCCCGCCGCGCACCTTCCACATCCTCAGGTAATCTGGGAGAGATCGCTCACGATTAGGCCGCCCATATGCGCATACTGTACTTTTTTACTGATGTATTTGTTTAACCATTAAGAATTAATAAATAATCGGACAAGGTACCAGCAACTTTCTTACTTCAACCACGAATAAAAGCTGTTAAAACTGTCTGCTCTTCTTTTACCAATATCTACCATATTCTTTGGATTACCTGATCTAGGGTTACGAGATTACGTATTAAGGAAGGAGATTATAAAGGAATTCTTCTTTGTCACGCACCAGCAAAACGAAACCTCTAGTGGCGTTCCCCAGGGACCGGCACCAGGCTCAAAGTCTTAAGGCTCTTTAGATCTTGACCATAGGGTCAGAGCAATATGTCTATTGCCCACAAACTTAGTACTACAAATTTGAATTGCTTGTCACCACTTTATTTAATTGCAGACCAATTTCTTAATTATCACATATCCTAAAAGTACAAATTATTGCAATGCAAAATAACATGTATTTGTGCAGATCACGCATGTGAATAACAGAGCTATCAATTATATGTGGAACAAATCGCAGTGTTACGGTACCAAATTGAATTACTATAATCAAGTGTGGCAAATTATATTTATATTGCTGTCAAAATGGTTCAGAAATATTATAAATCGTATTCAATGCTCTGTACGGCATTAACTGAGATATCATTTTTGTTTTGATTATTTAGGTTATAATAATGACTCACAATAGAGGTGGATCCTGGAAGCGGCAGACCTCAGTTAAATTCAAATGATTTATTGATATACGATTAGATAGGACTCCTATGTACTATAAGCGAATGGGCATTAATTATCCTGTCCAGTTGGGCAGTTTCGCGCAATCACGCGCTAAGGTTGCAGTAAACATTACTGAAATGTTCATAAAGCTAATTTTCACATATGACGCTATGACAATACTCCCTGCAAGCAGCCGGACACTTTGGATGGGGCAAACGGCCTACCAGACACTTTAAATGTCCGCGCGGCTTCATTCAAATCAATTGAATTTAACTGAGGTCTGCCGCTTCCGGGATCCCGATCTACAACGTGAAATATTTTTTTAATAATAGAGGATGTCTTAGAGCTCAAGCTCATACCGCCCAGACAACATTTTGCGTGCACACTTTCCATATTCATACCTCTACTTACGTACGTTTTGGGTGTCGTTTTTACCTTTTATCCTTTTACAGGGTACGGCAGTGGCGGCGGCAGCGCGGGGCGTGTGTCGCCGACCTTACCAAAGATAGAGTACACGCCGGATCTGTCCCACTGCGTCGACACGGAGCGGTCACACGCCTCTGATTCCGAATGCGACAAGACAGGCTCACGTGCGTCAGAGTCCGCCTCAGATGACAGCCCCGACTGCACCCTGTCGCGGAGCCTTAAAGATGATATTAGAGCGTGCTTGGGTGGATGCAGGTGATGTAGAGATGCATTCTATTTTTCATTGATCTGTGTGTCTCTATATAAATCATGTTGGTGCCCGAGCAGTACCTAGTAAAGGGCGAATCATGAATAACACATTTGAAAGACCACATGGGTAAGCTTTTAGAAAAGGAAGTTCCTAAATACATTCACTGGAGATAATAGCTGCTCAAAGAAATGTGAACTATGCAGTTGATAGGTACATAACTTACAAGCTTTGCTACGATCAGATGGGACAAAGAGGTGAGCGAGCTGGTCGCGGCGGCGGCGCGAGGCTCTGGGGGCTTGTGCGCAGCGCGGGCGCGGCTGCACGCGGCGTTGCGCGCGCTGCACGAGCCTCCGCCTCTGCCACCAGCACCTGCGCACCCAGCTACGCCCTACTGCGGGCCCGGCGTCCGCCCCGGTGACGTCACTATGCGACCTAAACACGAAATGTCACTATTGGTAAGTAATAAATTAGTAAATTCACTAAAACCATGTTTAATATATGTAGGGTTTAGTGTAATCCTTTGCCAACTTAGTCGACCAATATCGACCACAAACTTAGCCTGAATTTAACAGTAGACTTTGTCTCAGATATCAAACAATATTCTAATGATATATTTCAAAACGGTTGCACTTAAAATTAACTGAATAGTAAAACGTATGCAAATTGGTTTAAAACATGTGTACAAGTCATTTGTACTAATGCTCCATTCCACATTGAACATAAGCATCTGTAAATAAAAGTCAAGTCTCGTTCAATCGCTTCTTACAAATGATAAGTATCCATTAAGTTACGGAATCAGACGGACAAGGGTACTTATACTCGATAACTAGTCTTCGGTTGCTTTTATTTGTAGTTTCTTGAGCAACATTTGATCCAACATTTGGACAAATATTAGATTAATATTTTTATGCTACTGTTTTACTGAAGACCTTTAAAATTACCTACATGAGCGCATCAATGTCAGCAAAAGTGTAGTAGTTTATTATTTTTCAAAATTTAGTGTGTAATTCCACTGGAACACATTGCGTTAATACAAGTCATTATTTTATAACGAGATGACATTATTTTTTACGAGTGTTACGTCAGTGGATATCTACCGTAACTTTTTAGATCGAATTAAGATGTAAAAGGTACATACAAGCTTCGTTAGACCACTAATTATACTGCAAATATGACATGGAGTAATTCATCCTTACATAGTATAAAACAATAACGCTTTTTTATGTTAGTCCCTATATATGCTTGAATCTTTAAAACTACGTAACGGATTTTGATGCAGGTTTTTTTAATAGATAGAGTGTTTCATAAGGAAGGTTTATAAATATAACTAGCGACCCTACCCGGCTTCACACGGGTTCAATAGTTGTTAGTATAGCTGTTATATACAATGTTCACAGTTTTTCTTTAGTGTATTTATTGTAGTATCAGTTTTGCAACCGTGCGAAGCCGGGGCGGGTCGCTAGTTTTGTTATAAGATGCATGCGATGTTAGTCAATAATTTATTAATATTAAAATTATCTTATATATTACATGAATCTTTAATGTAATAAATGTAATTTATGCGAGGATTTTGCATACACGTGGGTTGAATGGTAAATTATGCGCATTTATTGAACGATGGACTTAACAATCGATATTAAGCCGTGAAATTATAATAATGCCGTTTATTTTATTGTTGGTCGAAAGAAACATTTAGGTCAAAGATACTTTGACGGCTTCATATTTTTTTTTTATTTCTAAGCGCCGTAGTTAACTAATTAAAATATTTAGGTGATCACCACCATTCTATACCATTTTGACAGTGGTAGAGAACGCTTTAACATCTTCGCACAAATTGTCCGGCTCGCCCGGTGAAATACCACGACCATTCAGAAGACAGGCGTCAAATGGAAGCAATTCCGTGTTTCGGAAGGAAGCCTCATTTTAATACACATTTCCTTCCTATTCTTTTCTTATAAAGAAATGATGGGAAGGGGAAATGGATTTTCCGGGGGAGGGGACGCATAGGTAAATGAATTATCCTTTTGCTGTGGGTCTCCTCCTTCGAGATTAAGGGTAGGCAACGCATCTGCAATTGATGTCTATGGGCAGCGGTCGCTTCGCTATTTCAGCGAATCCAGGTGGCCGCTTGCTTGTTTGCCACTTTTTAATGTAAAAAAAATCTTTATTGAAATTTGTATTTTTTACTTTGATTATATTTCTCAATAGTAAAAGCGATAGCTTTATCTCCTTGTAATTCGTGCGTAGTTGTGATCCTGCTGCGCATTTATCCCTCATTAAAGCCTTGTACACACTAGGATAGTATTTTAGTCGAGTAGCAAGTAGTAAGTATCCGAACAAAGGATTTACTA
>QDHC01003137.1:62284-74183 GCA_013186455.1 Papilio dardanus tibullus
GTGACAGCAGTATTCCACACAGGGCCAGATATGTGCTATGTACAGAATAAAACGCTGTCCCGGTGTGAAGTCCAACCGTAACTGCTAGTAATTTATAATTTCGTAATATATTACACCAAGGATTTAGTTCTCGCGTCGCATGACCGGTGTGAAATTAAAATAAATCGTACGACACGAGTAAATGTATGTTAAACAATAAAACGCTGAACAAACTAAATTAATTAAACACATTTATTTTACACTAGCGACCCGGCCCGGCTTCGCACGGGTGCATCGGTATAATGCTGATACTAAATACTGCAACGTTTGCAATGTAAGCGCTAAAAATGTGTTAATTTACGACATCATATTAAAAACCTCTAAATAACACTGATAGTTACTCTACTATATTGTGAATGTATTATACATGAAAACCTTCCTTATGAATCACTCTATCTATTAAAAATCGCATCAAAATGCGTTGCGTAGTTTTAAACATTCAAGCATATATAGGGACAAACATAAAAAAGCGTTATTGTTTTATACCGTGTAAGGATAAGGATATATTAGAGTATATTTGTATCACCAATCCAATTTAAAAAAATATAGTTTTCGATCCCTATTCCTATTAAGACACTAAAAACTACGAAATTTTCAATTATGTACTTCTGGGACCAAAAGACCCAAAGTACATGCGCTACAAAGAAATTCGATAGCGAACATCAAAACTGTATGAAACTGACAATAACGTTCGATATCTCACACGTGACATCCACTTAACTTATCGAATGTCTTTTTGTTATTTCATCAGCGATATCGCTAATCGAAAGATATTTTGGTAGCCCCCATTAGAGAAGACAGCAAGAGAAAATATCTATACACAGTTATACCATAATTTACTATAATCTGTAAGCAAGATATTTGTCTAATTTACTCATTTCAGACTTTTATAGACTTTCCTGGAACGGGAAAAACACTATGTCCTCTGTTTTTCAGGCAAATTCTTTCTAAACCTAGGGCTTTATTAAACCGATGTCATGCAAAAAGCGCCCTTATGCTTAAGCAAAATCTCCGCCTTTATCGTGAACTCGGTCTAATGAAGACCTAAAGTAAGAATTGATGCTTACATAGCAATGGACATTTTGAATACATCATACGTTCACCCATTGTATTGCGCTTGCCAACTTGGTCTCAGAGACGTGTATGAAATAATAAAATTCCCTATTTGATATTCAAAAACCGCCCATTCGTTATTCTGGTGGTCAAAGCGTGACTCATTGCATGCGTTTTGCATTTATTTCGCATGCATTTGACGTTTGCGAATATTTAGGTCACGGCTAATGTCAAATTTTATAAGGGTACGTACACATTGGTCCTTGTTGTCTATTAATTAACTATTGGTAGTAATTACGACATATAGTCTACTAGATGTCACAGGAAACTCCATCCGCGCGGAATTAAAAACTTGATAATTAGCCCAATTGTTTTTAAGCCGGCTACAGACGTTGTTTAACTGTACAGTTTTAACTGTGCAATTAAAACTGAGCGTCTGTAGCCGGCTTTAGGACTACACCTATATATCTGTGTAGAATATATCATTTCTTGTATGCCCTGCACGAAATCGCTATGTTCTTTCCACTAAGACATAGGATGACTGGTAGAGAATGCCATTAGGTATTAAGTCCTCCTTGCACTAAGATTGTGCTAAAGTTTAAAATAAATAAATAAATAGAATTTCATCGAAATCCGTTCTGCTATTCTCGAGATATCTTTTAAGAAACTACCATTTTAATTTTCGCATTTATAATATTAGCATGAATACGAAGCAAAATGTTTAAAATGTGAAGTCGAAAAAAACTTGATTAGTCATGTCACCGTAAAATTGAGTCCCACCATTGTAACTAGAAGAATGTAAGTAGTTATCGATTTTTGTTGGATTTTTAACCGACTTCCAACAGAAAGAGGTTAAAAAGTCAATGAGTTTTTTTTTCATGTATGTTCGGAAGATGAGCAGCGAGTTCTAAACCGATTTACGTGATCCTATTTTTTACGTTTTAAATAAACTATTTAGTAGTTTTTGAGTTATTTCTAATTAACATGAAAAAAATGGGACTTTTTTGCATTTTCGGCTTACGTAGCCTAAACTATAGGAGCTATGAAAATTTCGGTATTACCAGATTGTAGCTCTTTAAATGTGCTAATTTTTTAATCTTTTTTGTATCTAATAACGCTAAATACTCAGATAACCTTCCCACCGCATACTGACACAATCTAAGAGTCAAACCGCGACCCTCTTAACATGACCCCTGACAACTAAATAACCGTAATATATGAGCGCGTGCTAACTTCGGTAGTCATGACATTCAATCACTTCGTAATGGAATCCGCAAGAAGATCGTATCATAAATCAGACTCATGATAAATATATTATACTCGATAATATAATAAAATTGATGATTGTTGTATAATTATAAATGGCGCTGAAGTGACGAGCTGTCACATTTTTGTAACATTTTTTCCAACTGGTATGTTAACAAAATTGATGAGCGTATGATTGGGTAATAAATATTTTTGTAGTTATTCGTGCAACAAGCATGTATACATGGGAGGATAGTTGGGTTTCCCCCCTTCTCCGAAATTCAGATTTGTAGTCAGCCACAGTATATTGTTTATAGAGATTTTACACAGTTGTCATGGTTGTTTCAATATTTGACCCACCCCTGAACCAAAAGTCTGGATACGTGTTTCTGCTTGTCATACAATTTGGGCATAGAGAATTTTGGGTTTGATTTTAAAAAGTGTTATTATTCTGGCTGAATATTGTGAACTTAGTATTTTCTTTTATAAAAAACCCTCGGAGGTATTTCCGAACCAGTACGACTTAGGGTCCTTCAAGAAGCGAGCCTACCTCTTTTTCAAAGGCCGGCAACGCATTTGCAGTTCCTCCGGTGTTGTGAATGTCGCAGGGCGTCGTTGATCACCTCGGTGTTCACGCCGCTCGTTTGCCCCCTTCTCTTATAAAAAAAATATCCATATTGTTCCCGTCAAGCCATTATTTTCTCAAAGTTATACAAGGCAGTTTAAAAAGCCTTGTAACTTTGTAGTAGATACTTGTCGTGTAAAGATTTTAAACATGCAAACTTGGTATGAAGTGAACTGTACTAATTGTTATCAAGATGTGAAATAATTAAAAGATTAAAATCTTTGAGAAATTTTAATTACATTTTAACTGTAGTTGATTGAATAATTCCTGAAAATAAATAGTATTTGAACTACATCGTTTTAGTATGTTATACTTTTGTGTAATGTCTTAATTTAATTAAACAAGGTTAGGTATCGCTGCATTGATGGCTGAAAACGACATAAGGTAGCTCCACGTCCGCGATTGGGTCGGGATGGCGCGGGATCGCCAAGTTTGGAGAGATTTCTTGTCGGAGGCCAAGGCCCACGTCGGGTCATTGTGTCACCCTAGTTAGTTAGTTTTAGTTAGTTTAGAAAGTGACATTTAATTTATCAAATCTCACATACTAACACAATTAAAAAAACACATTTAAGCAAATGATTTCTTGCGTAAGACAATATTACCACTTAAACAATAGACGACACAAATATTCTCCAATATTTTTATGGACGTGGTGCGAAATGTCATTAATCTCCTTCGCGTCTGTTATTGGAAAATGAATCAAAGATCATTCCAATAAGGTGGTAAATTGGACTGTATACATTAGGGGGATATGCAAAGCAATTTCAGTGTTGCCACATTCCGATCTTGAACTACATTCACTCGCAAATATAGTGGAAATTTACAGTTTGTTTTAGTTGGCGGTTGAGTAACCAGAATGTGTGACGAATGACAGTGGAATGGCATAGATGATATAGGGGATCTCCTAGGTTCCATAATCTAATAACCTATTGATTATGTCATGATTGTATTGTAGTAGGGTTTGCAATCCCGTACAATTTTCCGAAAACGGGACAATTTGGCGTTCCCGAGATTATTCCGGGGACACCGGGACACATGACTGTAAAGTCAGTCCTGTTCAAAACGGGGCGTGAGGTCACGTTATACGAGTATATATGACCGCAAGATACTGCGGGATCCCGCAGTATTGGATTGCAAACGCTAATACATACGAACCATTAGTTGTCTAGGCATTTTGGTAAATGACTAATTATCAGCTATGACTATAAAGGAAATAAGTTATTTAAGAAAGTTAATGTTGATTAAAATTGTTTTTGTAAATAATCTCACTTCTTATTCTAAAAGCATTTATGAGAAATATTTGTACACGCAAATAATGTCTTATTTGCGCGGCCAATTCGCGTGAATTTGCGTAATAATTATATTTGTTAATGCACAATTAATTAATTAAATATTTAAGCTCAATGATTGCTCTCATTTATTTCCATATTAATTGACTAAAAACAAATTACCTTTACAAGGTTTTGTATTACTTAATTATTTGTTTTATTTTATTAAAATAAGATCATTTTGAATTTGAAAATTAACCTGAAATAAACTTAGTGAAATGGATGCTTTCTATATTAATATTATAAAGAGAGAAACTTTGTATTTTTGTATGTATTGATATATCTTAAGAACTACTGGGCCGATTTCAGAAATTCTTTCACCATTAGAAAGCTACATTATAGCTATATTATTTAATTTCACGCGGACGAAGTCGCGCAAAACAGTTAGTATGAAATAAAGTTAAGATGGATAGCTAAAATACGATATTAAAATTAATAATTATTGTCATGTGACTATATTGAACATAGAATCAGGTCGTACCGACCTTAAAAGCGCTAATAACAACCCTTTACTAGATTGATATGACTATAGCCGGTGGGCGTCAATGATAAAGCGCTTCGTTATAATTTATGCATCAATTATACAAACCCTAAAGCTAAATAAAGCAATAAATAACATTTAAAACATTTAAATCGTTCGCAATGCCACTTTGTCTGATAAAAATCGATATTGTTTCTATCGATTAATCGACATAGATCAATTAGTCGAGATGTATTGTTCGATATTATCTGTGACGACTTTAATGTTATATTTTATAACGATATTTATGTCAGCGTTGATAAATAGATAATTGCTGTTTTCTACAACTTAATAATTAAGTCGTAAACTTAACTTAACTTGAGTTGTGAAGGTCTGCCAGGCTACCCAAAGTATCTTTCGATTGGCGATATCGCTGATGGAATCGACAAAATTGTATGAAACTGACAATGACATTCGATAAGGCATGTGCTTATCACGTGCGAGATATCCAACGCCATTGTCAGTTTCACAAATTTTTAACGTTTTAAGAATCGCTTTTAAAATTGGCATAATTATTAAACTTCAAGTCGAATGTAAAAAGTATTGTATTTTAACTATTATTTTGAACGGAGAAATGATTAATTATATTATAAAGAATGTGCAAATGACGACGAATCGCATAGTTGTTTTGGTCATGTTTTTTTTTCACGTAATTGAACGTCGCAGAAGAGAAGTGGTGTGGCGTGAGCAGTGACCGCGAGCTGCCTTGCCGCGGGCGGCTTGCGACAGACGTTCTCAAAACCCGATAAAGTACAATCAAGTACAAAAATTAAAAAATAATTTACCATTGGTAAAGTAATTGTGGCAATCGCTGGGGGAGGCCTGATTGCAGCAGTGGACCGCGATAGGCTGATGATGGTTAAGGTAAACAAAAGGTATAAGGCATTACTTAGTTATTATTATTCCTAGAAGATTTAGAAAATAATATGTTGTCGGAACTTACCAAAAGTGTCATTAAAAAGTCGCTATTCGGTGCTCAATTTTCTTATTAAAAGGCCGGAGTGACACAAATCATAACGATAATGTTTTCAAAATGATCGTTGTCAAAAAAGTCGAAAATGATTAAATATTTTTTTGTTTAGACTTTTTTAATTGACTGTACCCGACGCTGTCTTTCGCGAATAATTTACGTATATTTATTTTAAGTGCACGGACAATTTATTTAACTAAAACTATAGTAATTAGTTGCTTTAACATTTACATGAGCACACTAATGTCCTTTGTTATTCTTCGAGTCATTTTTAACTCTTTGATCTTTGAACCCGAGTTTCCTAACCTCGAACATTACCCGAAAACCCTACACAGGCGGTAAAAGTTATATTCATGATTATTTTAATGAAATAATATGTTTTTAATTCTAAAATCGTCACACGCGTGGAAGCTAACCTCTAAAATTTTTTGAAACTTTTATTTTTCGTTCTATTTCTTTTAACTGAACGTGAGAGGGTTTATTATTAATAAGGACTTACGTAATTAAAATGTAAAAGCCTTTATCTAAAATTAATTCAGTTAATTTAAACACTCTATGTAAATTTAGTCAATTTATAATTTAATAGTTTATTCTCGGTTGTGAAATTGTTAATTTGAGTGGGCTAAGGTAAATTACGCGAACGGGGACCTAGTTGTACAGGATACGTGCATCACTGAATGCTAAGGTTGCCACTATTAGGGGTGTGCCAACGTCACGGTGGACAGTGAAACAGAGGGGTTTAGTAGATATGCTCCCAGTCCCTTTCCCGTTGGGGTACGGATTAGGGAGGAGTCCCACATACCTATCGTGTCTTTCCCCAAGGCATGATGGTATGCGTAATTGCATTCCCCTCTTAAAAAAAACAAAAATAAGGTTGCCACTATTACAAATTATTATATTTTTTTCGTTTTCCGTAAATCGTCAACTAAGAAAAAAAAAGGTGGACGTAGTTTTGTTGCGTGGTATAGAGACATGGGTTGAAGAGTTGTTTATTTTTACTGTCATTTGAGTCCATTTTACTTAAAATTGTCAGCCCTATTGAAGGCTGGGGAATGGTTTGATTGAAACGGACACAATGAAGATTATGTTGCGTTAACGGTAGTTAAGAGCATGTTACGTCACATCGACTTCGAATGCCTTTATTTTACTTTTATTTATGATTGATGGAGCCTTTATTTTTACCTTTATTTATGGGTGAGATGTACAAGATGCTTTTTAGTCACGTACTAACGAGTAATGATCGAATGTGACAATTTTTTCATCCTTAATACCCTGATTTCATCTACCAAGCGAGCGAGACAGTGCAGAGAAGCTAGGGAAAACGTGTAGTAAAAAACCAGGGTCCGAGTGACTATCTAGCCTGTCCCTCAGCCGAAGGCTCAGACCTTGTGTTTACACACAGCGAACACTCGACCGAGGGCACTCGCTCGCCACTCTACTCAGTAGGTGTAATCGGATTAGGTCCTGCCGACGCTTAAAATTTTGTCCTTTTTTCCCTCCAGAACTGTCATAAAGTACAAATACGACTGTATCATGTCATTTAGTTGAAATTGCACCTGTTTTTAACTTACCAGAATATGACTTAACACTCACGCACCATATTTTGATTAAGTTGTAACGTTCCAGTCCTAGGGGTATATTATGGCTCAATCATCACTGCACCACGTCTATAATTGTACCCAACACGCACGTCTCTCGCCCCTAAAACGTCTGTCACGACAACATGGCGTGATGCTCGAGACACCCATAGACAACCAGACCATAGCCAATATGTCGGTTTTAGCCGGTGCAGCGGCCGCGAGACAAGAGGACCTTAAACGCCGAAAATATGCATGCATTGGAAGTGGGTACATTTTTTCGGCGTTTGGGGTCGAGACTCTGGGACCATGGGGCCCAGAGGCTTTCCGACTTTATCGAGACCTATTTTATTTTCGTTGTAAATACAGATGTAAACCTTTAGCCAATACACTACATTTATTTGATGTTTTTTTTCTACTGTATTTGCCGACTTTGTCCCTTCGAGTCGTACCCATAAATTTTGTATTTAAATAAAACTATCAATTTTTAATGATTTCAGTGAATTTTATTACTGTTTTTATTATAATTATTGATTCCAGGTAAAGTATTATGACTATATTGGTGTATGATTTTAATGCTCTCGATTATTATAAAAGGTAAATACAGTCAAACCCTGATAAGCCAGAAAACTATATAAGCGAGAGTCATTCTCTGGTCCTGACGAGCTACCTCCATGAGGAAGAAACTCAGATTAGAGAGAATATGAGCAAGACAAACATCGCAGTCCCTTTTTTTAAATTGCAGTCCCTTTTTATCGTGGGTAAAATGCCTAACGCATATCACCTTTGCGGGGACAAGGGTGATTATTTCGGGATGCATCGACTAAAACCCCACGGTGGTCGCCAACTACGATGCTAGGGAGCCGCGGTATCTCCACGTGGAACGCAACTACTGCCCCTAAAGCCTTGTTCGCACCAGGATAGTATTTTAGTGGAGTAGCAAGTAGCAAGTATCCAAACAAAGGATTTACTACTGTTCGGACTCGTTTTAGCCTAAACCTACGCATTAGGTTAGTAATTTAGTAACTAAACGTGTCCGAATAGCAACATTTTAGTGGAATAGATTAGTAAATTCTTTGTTTGGATACTTGCTACTTGCTACTCGACTAAAAAACTATCCTAGTACAAGGCTTAATCGCTTCGCAAGAGTTTGTCCACCTGCGAAGACCACTAGCTACTTCTCTGGGCTGCACTATGAGTTTGGGATCACTGCATCGCGGTCCTGTGGACTGTCGCTTATACAGGTTCGACTGTAAATATAATAATCGTAATATTTCGCAATGTCAATGCAAAATTTATTGTTATTCTCTAATTGTTCGACCTCCATCACCCGTTTAAGTGCAAATGAGATTTTAATCGCGTTTATATGGTCGCCTTTTTAATTGATGATTAAAAAGTATTTTATAGCGATTTAATAAACGTAAATAAAACCTTTGTGGTACCGATATTTGATACGATTTTAAATTACCTTAATAAAATTAATTATAAAAAATAATTTAAATAAATATGATAGGTATGCAATTTGAGAAGTAAATTAAAATATTTATTGTCAATTACTGAGTTTGTTCTAATAATAATTTTGTTTTAACTAGAGGATAAAATTAATAAACAATAACCGCTTTATTCCGAAACGATAAGCAGCGTTATTACTATTGAACTTTCTACGTTTGATACTGGTACCTTCATAACATTTATTCCAAAATACAGAACATCCTTATTCCTGATACTTCTTGTAATGCATAATTTGGTCCAATTTTACCCCTGGTCTATCTTATTTAGTTCCGAGTGTCCTCCAGTATCGTATAATCGCCGGCTTATTGGTACCCGTTTATCGCATTACTTTATACGTTTTTTTGGAATAAGGGGGGTAATTATTTTATAACCTATATACTGCTAATATATTAATAACTTGCAAATATGTTAAATAGTCATAAATTAAAGGTTGAACAGTCTGTAATTTGTATGCAAATCAGTGATCCTCGTACTAGGTTTAAAAGCCCAGTACAGTAATTTAGTTTCAAATTTATATAAGCGTGGGAAAACTAGTACATTAATGTCTAAAATTCGTTTAAAAACTAATGAATATTATAGAATACTATGATAATGTTAAATATGAAATTGTTAACTGATTAAGTTTGGATTAAAAGATGGTTCAAGATAGAGTCAAATACAAAGAATAAATTACTATCTATACCTACTTACTGGGCTTAAAGCCTTGTACATACCAGGATAGTATTTTAGTCGAGTAGCAAGTAGGAAGTATCCGAACAAAGGTTTTACTAATCTACTCAACTAACATGTTGCTGTTCGGACACGTTTAGTTACTAAATTACTGTCCTAGTGCGTATGTTTAGGCTTAAACGAGTCGAACAGTAGTAAAACCTTTGTTCGGATAAATGCTTCAAGCTACTCGACTAAAATACTATCCCGGTGCAAACAAGGCTTATAGCTATGTTCGGACCAGGATAGTATTTTAGTTTAGTAGCAAGTAGCAAGTCTCCGAACAATGGATTTATTAATCTACTCTACTAAGATGATGCTGTTCACGTTACTAGTAGTAGTAGTTCAGGTACTAAATTATTTGCTACTCGACTAAAATGCAATCCTAGTGCGTACGAGGCTCAAGAGACTTTTAAAGGATACTTTAATACCCTCGTAGTGTACATTTATAATACTAAACCTATACTGAGTAACTCCTTTAGTGACTAAAACTGTATAGCAGTAGTCCTAAGTGATATTCACTCGTAAAAGAGAGTGGGTGACAGTTAAAGGATCGTGTCGCCCTCGCGTGGGCACGTCCAACACCAATTTAGGATAATCAGGTCAAAATTGATCGGTGTACATACCGTATTTATTGCTTTCGTTTTTTTAGTCCCGGCCACTTTGTTTATGTCATGATTTTTATTATTTAGACTTGAGAACGCCTATTGTTAACGCCGGGGGCGGACAGTGAGCGCAAATTACTGTTTATTGATTAAAATCTGTTGTAAATTGCAAGTAATTTATAATTTTGATATGATAAATTATTGTTAAGTGTTTTGTTGTTTTTATTTTGTTATTTTATGTTAAAGAATTGTGTTTAAAGTTTTGATTCTCGGTCTCTTTCTTTAAGCGACTTCTAAAAAGAGAAGGTGCTTAATACGTCTGTATGTTTTTTGTATTTTGATAGATATCAACAACCATTAAGAATTAAAATAAATTAAAAACCATAGAACAATTGAATGAAATAAAAAAATGTGTATTTAGTACGGGCCCAAGTGGAACACACCAATCCTATCTATACATATCCGTGCTCATATCCGTCATCCGGAAACAGTTTTATTTGCAGACTGGTTTATTATACATCATGTTATGTCATAGATTAGATACCTAAGCGTAGGATTACATTGCTATAACTCTGTTTACTCTGTTTCAAGGGAAATAAGAATAAAGGGAGTTGCTTGGGTTTACTCGTAGTGTGACAAAGCACGGATTACATTAACAAAGGTTTCTGAGTGTAGATTTTTATCTATACTAATATTATAAAGAGGAAAGATTTGTATTTTTGTATGTATTGAAATAACTCAAGAACTACTGGGCCGATTTCAAACATTCTTTCGCCGTTAGAAAGCTGCATGATCTTAAGTAACATTTGTTGTTTTTTAATACCGCGCAGACGAAGTCGCGAGCAACAGCTAGTTTATACTAATATTATAAAGAGAGAAATTTTGTATTTTATTATTTTTGTATGTATTGAAATAACTCAAGAACTACTGGGCCGATTTCAAAAATTCTTTCACCATTAGAAAGCTACATTACCTCCGAGTAACATAGGATATATTTTTAAATCAAACGCGGACAAATTCGCAAACAACAGCTAGTTTTGTATAAATGTAGTGATCATCGGACTTATATTGATGATATATACAACTATTTAAAAAAAATCTCATGCTCTATGCCATACTTTCTCTGCCTCGGGCATCCAACGTGACTTATTAAAGTTTTAAAGTGTCACGTTTTGTTCTTCCAAGTTATTAAATACTAGCTGTTGTGCGTGACTTCGTCCGCGTGGAATTAAATATATAATTCTATGTTACTCGGGGATAATGTAGCTTTCTAATGGTGAAAGAATTTTTGAAATCGGCCCATTAGTTCTTGAGTTATTTCAATACATACAAAAATTAAAAAATAATTACAATTTCTCTCTTTATGATATTATCTTAATCTTCTTAGTATAGCCTAGCTGTTAGTAGTTAGTTAGTTAATAGTTTGACCCATGATGAGCTCCATTTTCCTTTACTCCACGATTAGCGCGTATTTTGCGTGACTTCACACATATCTTTGAATTCCTTCGCCGATATGTACAGGTTGCATCACTATGTTTTCCTCGGGGTCGGGTATACTAGCTGTATGAGTAAATAATGATCAGAGTTGCAGTCACTAAACGACATTTCCCTTTATTTTGAAACGAGAATCAGTGTTATTACTGTTGTACTTTCTACGTTTGGTTCTGGTACAGTCATAACATATATTCCAAAATACAGGACATCCTTTTTCCTGGTA
>QDHC01003137.1:104249-131798 GCA_013186455.1 Papilio dardanus tibullus
TACCCCTAGGACTGGAACGTTACATTTACATTATATTTCTCAGCTTAGAAATATTACAGTGGTATTTACACTTTATTGGATACAAAAAGATACGTAGTTTTTATTAGTTTGGCTCAGTTAGAACGAATATAGGACATTTTCATGCAACCGGGTCGTGAGTTCTTTTATTCAAATACAGTTGAGAACCCTGAGTTCGTTTGTACAACCGTATCGTAGCTCCTGACTGTACAAATTATTTGAGAATCTTATTTACTCTTGTGTCTTGATAAGTAGAGCTCGCCGTACGATATAACTTTGTTGAGTCGGGCCTTTTTATATTTTAAGTTTAATGTAATTTGTATAACATTCTGTAGTTTAGGCTTGTTCAAATGATTAAATAAGGAAACGGTTATGAGCCAGATGTTGTAGTTGTAGTTCGACCCATGATGGGCTCTATTTTCCGCAACTTTATGACTAGCGCGTATTTTGCGTCGCTTCACACATATTTTTGAATTTCTCCGCCGATGTTTGGCAAAAGCCAGATGTTAATAGTAGCTGTATTGTTAGGGAAAGAAATATTAACCTAGAAGTCAAATGCAGTGACCGTTGTCATAATACATATTATCATCTCTTTCATACACTTAGATAAAACAGAGACTGCAATATGTATTAAGTCGAAGTCGAAACCCTCAGTAAGAGATATATTATTGAAAGAATCATTCAAAAATTACAGACGCATAAAGCGTTAAGAATCGGAATATAACAAAAGTAACAAAGTTCAGACGACCGATCGCCGGATGTGTTTATTAACAGTTGACGCAGTAATATGGCACTTTTGAACATTTCGTCGTAACGAACACTTGCATCTCGTATTCGCAAAGAATACCTTTATTCCAGTGTTTAACATAAATTTAAATAAAAATGTCCATAATTTTGCATAAAAATATAATAGTAACTATCAAAATAAATTGGTTAAGAATTTATTAAACTTATGTGCGTATTATTCCGTGTATAAAATTCAAAATGGCGTCACTCGGTATTCCAACTGAAGCTCCCGTTTATACGATACTCTGCACGTCCGCGTATTTGCAGGATGCTGTAAACAGAGGTGAACCTAAAAAGGTAAGCTTTTAATAAAAATGTCATGTTTAGTATGTACTTGTTAAAATGTCTGACACAGTTTTACGTTCCGTATTTTTTTTATAAATGTTTATATGTTGTATAAATTCAGCTATTTGTTATTATATTTCTGTCTGCTGTAAAAACGCAGTTATTTTTTTTAACAAAGTTCTGGCTTGTAATCCTAGGTTTAGGAAGATAAGTTTATTCTATAAATAGTTTTGTGTGTACAACAAGGAAACTTATTTTTTTTATAAGTAACTCCTAAAAGCCTTACGCTTAAGTGTTTAGCAACTTAAAGTAATTTTCGATCGGCGATGTCGCTGATGGAATCGACAAAATTGTATGAAACTGACATTGATATTCGATAAGTCATGTGCTTGTTATGTGATATATCGAACGTCATTGTCAGTTTCATACAGTTTTGACGTTCGATAACATCGCTTAGTAGCGAATGTACTTTTGGGAACCCCTCTGTTTTGTTTTAAAATTTGTTTTATTGAAAGTTATACTAGCAGTTGTTCGCGACTTGGTCCGGGTGGAATTAAAAAATATAGCTTATGTTACTGGGGGATAATGTAGCTTTCTAATAATGAAAGAATTTAAAATATCGGTCTAGTAGTTTTTGAGTTACTTGAATAAATACCATTTTTTTCTCTTTATAATACTAGTATAGTCTACGACCCTAAACATCTGATGATAAATCAAACTAGCGTATAAGAAAATAAATGTGCGGTGTGCAAGTAAAACCGCAAGGCGAAACTAGTTATAAAATATGTAGAACAAGGTAGTGGATGTTATTGTAACATATTGTTTGATATAACACATCTTGTTTGTCAGTCTGTAGAGATGCCACCGTCACACTGTTGTTGACTTAGTAATTAATTAACAAATCCTTAGAAATTATTATGAATACAATGTAAACGCATTGTAACTATATAAATCTGTAATTTATTACCGTGACGTATATTGTTAAGTTGATGTTTGCGATTGTCGATTGTTTTACAAAAAATAATATGTTAAAATGCATTCAAACCTGGATCAGCGGGGCCTGAATAAGTGAGTCATTCTATGGTCCCGACGAGCTACCTTAATATGCGAGAATCTCGGATTAGAGAGAAACGTTAGAATCCCGCCATGTACCAATGTGTTTTTCGATTTTCATATGTACGAGTACATATTTACCAGAAGTTCTTACGGTGAAGGAAAACATCGTGATGCAACCTGTGCATATCGGCGAAGAAATTCAAAGATATGTGTGAAGTCACGCAATATACCCGCTAGCCGTGAAGTTGCGGAAAATGGAGCCCATCATGGGTCCAACTACATACTACTACTAGAGAGAAAGGTCTATAGTCTCGCTTATCCAAGTTCGACTGTATATATAAAGGTTTTAGTTACCGGAATAAAACATCCTATATAACCTATTAGGACCTCTGTAGATATGGTAAATATGTGATATTTGAAAAAAAGGAAATGGTCTTGAAATGCCACGATTTGTAAACAAGGCAACGTTTATTCGGACGACTGTGTTGTATTTTCGGGTCTTACAACAACAACATAACTCATACCCGTAACCCAGAGGGGTAGGCAGAGACAACGGACCTCCATTTGACACGATCCTGACATCTCTAACTTCTACATTCATACATCTACGCATACACGACGGTTACGCGTGCTCTAAAGCATTGTACGCACCAGGAGAGTATTTTAGTAGACGAGCAAGTAGCATTTATCCGGACAAAGGATTCACTACTGTTCGGACTCGTTTAAACCTAAACTAGAGTAGTAATTTAGTAATTAAACGTCTCCGAACAGCAACATTTAAGTAGAATCGATGAGTAAATCCTTTGTTCGTATACTTGCTACTTGCTACTCGACTCAAATACTATCCTAGGGCGTACATGGCTTTAATACCGGTCTTTTTGAGTAATTACTCAATTTGACCGGTATAAGTCCGCCACGGACAAATACCGGTCAAATTGTGGAACACTGTCACTCATTTTGGCATTATAAATCTTCTTCTTTCGGGTCTTAAGGTTGGTTAAACAGATTTCAAATACATGGTGTTGCAATACATGTGTCTACTATTCAACCTTCTTGTCTTTTTCCGTTGATATAAATATATTGGCATGTGATTGATTTTTATTTTAAACCTTGAACGAATATCGTTTCAACGAGCATGCCTTTTATTACATTTTTTATGATATCCGTTAAATTGATCTTGTAAAATTTTCCAGTCCATTCCTGCTATACTTGAACGAAGTTTACCGTCTCCTTTATTATAGGATTTTCATTGTTTTGTACATAAATATAGGGCACATATTCCTTTGCATCGGTAGATGGCGTTTAATCAATGTTACGTCATTTGAATGTTATCAGTTTGTACGCACTGGCTGAAGTGTTGTCTTATGTTTGGTTTCCACTACTGAAACAAGGTTACAAAACATATTACCATCGCACTTTTTTCAGAGATATTGAAAGAGACAGCGATATGTAACTGTATGGAAACTTATTATCTTTGTTTTTGAGATTGAGGCAAACATTTTCGTATTGGAAATTCTCGGTAAGATTTTCAGTTTGTTCTAAACTTCAATTAGACCATTTTATAACGTTCTTAATTAACGTCGCCCTTAGGATCTTTACACGGCTTTTGATAATTTGCTGAACTTCATAGTCGCTAGCAGTTTTTACCAGTGAAGCTGTCAGGCCAGTGAAGGAGGTCAGGTCGATCCGGCTCTTAGAATATTATTCTTGTATTTTATCATCAACTAGCTGTTGTGCGCGACTTCGTCCGCGTGGAATTAAATTATATGTTACTCGGGCATAATGTAGCTTTCTAATAGTGAAAGAATTTTTAAAATCGGCCCATTAGTTCTTGAGTTATTTCAATACAAACAAAAATACAAAGTTTCCCTCTTTATAATATTAGTATATATATTATAGATTAAACTACTAAGACATTGGACGTATTAAGTTTATTGTATTTTATAGTTTGCCTCTTTCTCTATCGTCCAAATATAACCTTGAACTATACAAAAATGCAGCTAACTAAAAACGTTCGTACAAACATTAAAGTCTATTTCTAGATGTTACATTTAAATAGTAAATATTTAATAGAAACATTCTATTTTAAATACAATGTTTATAAACGATTTCGATTCAATAAAAAAAACTATAAGGATTGATACATAAAGTTTTTATTTCATTCTTTTTTAAGAACTGTGAAAGGGATGACAATATTATCGTAAGAGTATTTATTCCTGTACATATAGGAGAATAAATTCAAACATATGTGTAGTCACGCAAAATACGCGCCAGTCGTGGAGTTGCGGAAAATGGAACCCACCATGGCTGAACGACTCCTACTACTAATGCCTTGTTCGCAACAGGATAGTATTTTAGTCGAGTAGCAAGTAGCATTTATCCGAACAAAGGATTTACTACTGTTCGGACTCGTTGCAGCCTAAACCTACGCACTAGAGTAGTAATTTAGTAACTAAACGTGTCCGAACAGCATCATTAGTAGAATAGAAGTAGAATACTAGTAAATCCTTAGTTCGGATACTTGCTACTTGCTAATCGACTAAAATACTAAACTAGTGCGTACAAGGCGTAAGAGTATTTATGTAGTGGAAACCGACGTTAAACTATAACTAAAAATCTATTTGCATTCTATCGAGTATGATTGAAATTTTCTAGGTCAGTCTTTAAATTGTGCAATTTAAAGTGCTTTAGCTTTATTGGTTGAGTCAGCGAGTTATAAAATATCAGAGTTTATAGTACATAAGTCTTATGGTATATATATTATTATTTTTAAGCATGGCACATTTACATTTATCAATCTATGTAATACTAGCGACCCGCCCCGGCTGTGCACGATTGCAATGCTGATACTAAATATACTACAAAAATGCGGAAAATGGAATAATTTACGACATCACATCAGAAACCTAAAAAATAACAGTATTTCTCCACTATTTAATGGATGTTATTTTACATGTAAACCTTCCTTCAATCACTACATTCAAAAAACATATCAAAATCCGTTGTGTAGTTTTAAAGATTTAAGCATAAATAAGGATATAGGGACAGAGAAAGCGATTTTGTTTTATACTATGTAGTGATAGTGATACACTCTGTGCCCTTTCACTCTCGTTTAAAAGAAGGCAATACATCTGCAAATGCGAATATCATTTCTTACATTCTTATTCGTTCATTGTTTACAGTTCGAAGCAACAAATACGGTAGTAAAACAATTGCTTAATCCAAATAAACTACTCTGTGTTTCCCAAGTCTAGATATCCCCCTCCCACTTGAACGATAGCGCATCTGCAGGAAGGAGAAAGTAAATTATCCATTAATCAGATGTTGCAGTAACTTCGTATCAAGTAGGTTAGAGGTGCAATGCAGCTGAGTAAATCAGATGCGGTACGGTCAGCAAAATAGATTCTTATTTTTAGAATTTTTGTCGTAAACTAAGATGAACATTAGTAGGTAATTATTAATTGCATTTTTTTTTTTAATTTAAACAAAGGCAAAGTAAAATAGATGGTAATTTACGAGGAAGGAAATCAAAAGAATAGTAGCCACTATTTCTGGTCTATAATAATATTTTATTTATATGTCTAGTATGAAGTCTATTGTCATAGTTTTTTTTTTATTAATAAAACTATCTTACACAAAAACCCACATATTTATTCAATGTGACACACGATTTTTAAAAAAAATAATTAAATAATTGCAATATGTTAATTACTTTGTTGTTTAGTTTTGCAAACTGTACTTTGTTAGAATTAATTAGATAGAAGTGTCAAGAGACTGTTATTTAAAACACGGGTAAGTACGATTAGTATGCTAATGGATAATTAGTTTACTAAGAAACTGCTGCCAATATAATATACTAGCTGTTGTGCGCGACTTCGTCCGGGTGGAATTAATTAATATAGGGTATGTTACTCGGGAATAATGTAGCTTTCTAATGGTGAAAGAATTTTTGAAATCGGTCCAGCAGTTCTTGAGTTATTTCTATACATACAAAAATACAAAATTTCTCTCTTTATAATATTACGTATAGATATAGATGTACAATGATAGTTTCTAAATTAGAATTTATTTTTTTTCTAAAATTACGGTTGCTTACAATATACTTGTAACGTTCCAGTCCTAGAGGTAAATTATGGCTCAATCATCACTACACCACGTCTATAATTGTACCCAACACGCGTACCGCCTCTCGCCCGCAGGACGTCTGTTCAGCCTTGTTCGCACCAGGATAGTATTTTAGAATAGTAGCAAACAGTAGTAAATCCTTTGTTAGAATAAATGCTAATCCTAACAAAGGATTTACTACTGTTCGGACTTGATTAAGCCTAAACCTACGCACTAAAGTAGTAATTTAGTAACTAAACGTGTCCGAACAGCAACATTTTAGTAGAGTAGATTAGTAAATCCTTTGTTCGAACACTTGATACTTGCTACTCGACTAAAATACTACCCTGGTGCGTACAAGGCTTTACGACTGTCAACATGGCGCGAAGCTCGAGACACCCATAGACAACCAGACCAGAGATTCACTACAATACTTAAAAAAAATCCTATTTAATCTTACTCTTCAGTGAGTAGAGAAAGTAAATACTTTCCTTTTAATTAACGTCTAATAAAAGTTGGGAGTAACTTTTCCTTTGTGTTAATTTAATAATGATAAAGAAAAAGGTCTCTCATGAATATTACCTCGAAGTTTCCACACCTGCTAACTATACAGAAATTTCCAACTAAAAGGATTTTTTTTCAGAAGTTTTTTTCACTTTGTTATATTCACCTTATTTCAATGTTATTCCGTAAAACGATTGAAAGTTTAGATCGAGTTAGAAGAACTAATATTGATTTCGGACTGAAATCCAGCTATCATCGACTTCATTCTAGTTATAATACTCGTATTAAGTAATAGAAGTCAGTAGGAAGAGATGCATGGACTACGTGATAGGTGACCCAAAGTATATTCGCTACAAAACGATTCGATAGCGATTGTCAAAAATGTATGAAACGGACAATCATGTTCGATATCTCACACGTAACAAGCACATGACTTATGGAATGTTAATGTCAGTTTCATACATTTTGGTCTCTTCATCAGCGGTATCGCCAATCGAAAGTTACTTTGGGTAGGTAGCCCCATGATCAAGTAGGGTGTGACGACTGTGACGACGGAAGATATATTAACGTGGACGATAAAAACCTGGCGCGCCGGGAGTAGAATGAGGGCGGAATTTATTTAGTATTTAAAAAAAAAAAAGAAAATCGTATACTGCAATATTTTATTAAACTAATTGCAGTTACTAATGTACCCGTTTCTAGCGTGGACCCTTCACGTTAATTGCTGTAAAGAGGTTCAGTTTAAGCGTACTTCCGCTCTTGGCCACCTAGAAATCAGTTGAAGTATCTATTAGCCACTAAAACCGACAGACACGTTCAAGTATAGTTAGAAATCTGCGGATAAAATTAAAATCATAATTTCTACTGCATGATCCATAGAAATAAGTATTTTTTATAACATATGTCGCAGAGGCAAGGCAAGCAAATTAATACCTTTGATAACTGAATTTTTATTTAAATTAAGCTTCATTTTGATAGCAAAAGCCTTACTGTCGCATTTTTTGTAAAATGGTATACAAAAAGTTAACCATGTCATCTTGGTTGAAGTTACCGTATTAGCTTATGGAAAGTCAAACCTCGTTAACTCTAAAGGTTATTTAAGCACCCACAACTTATGTGTACCGACGCCGTCTAGAGTTAAATTTTAACTATTTCGCTCAAATGGCTTGGCGATTTAAGATTCGTATGACTCAGTATTTCAACTATTTTTTAGTATTTATAGACTATGATATGTTTATTAAATCTTTTAACTGTTTGATGATCTGTAAAATGTTTTCAGGCAAAATAAATGTATAGTTCCCCAAGACTCGGGATAACTTCAACGATCGATAAAGACAAAAAATAATTACCAACTTAACAGCAAGTTGGTAATTATTTTTTTGGCAACGTGAAATAACACATTTAATCGACATAACATAAAAAAGCCGTCAAAATCAGTTCAGCCGTTTCGGGTAATCACGGTAAACACGGGCTGACTTCTTTACTAAATAGACTATAGAAACGACTAAAGGACCACAGGGATTCTACCCACAGTATCTTTCGATTGGCGATATCGCTGATGGAATTGATAAAATGTATGAAACAATGGCATTTGATAAGTCATGTGCTTGTCACGTGTGAGATATCGAACGTCATTGTCAGTTCCATACATTTTTGAGGTTCGCTATACAATCGCTTTGTACCGCATGTACTGAGGGCTACCACCCTATCTTTCTACTTGAGTACTATAAAATACTTGTATGGAATAATTAAAGCCACTTAAAACTTATAAACCGAGTCATATTAGAACTTTTAGTTCTGTCATATTGTTATGATGTTTGTTGTTAGTTAAATATGCGGGTCCGAATTGTTATTAAACTTAGTTTAAGCAAATGCTTTTAAGGTTTAAATGTTCTCTTGTAGTTTTGAATTAGTAATTTCACTTTCATATGACACTAGCAGATGTGCGCGACTTCGTCCGCATGGAATTAAGTAATATAGCCTATGTTACTCGGGGATAATGTACCTTACCTTTCTCATGATGAAAGAATTTTTGAAATCGGTCTATTAGTTCTTGAGTTATTTCAATACATACAAAAAAACAAAGTTTCTCTCTTTATAATATTAGTATAGATGCGTAATTTTATGTAAATTTATTGCTTAGTCTTTAAAAAGTCTTATAAAAATAAAGTTAAATTGGGTTTTTTAGAAGTTTTTACGTTTAAGCACTTATGTTGTTTTTAAGCACATTAGAAGTTTCTCACTTTTTGATACTATACTTTGGCATCTGTGGTTCCTCTGGTATTGTAGATGTCCATGGGCGTCGATGATCACCTCGGTGTTCCCGCTGCTCGTTTGCCCCCTTTTCTTAAAAAAAAATCAGAATTACAAGTGATATTCGTGTCGGTCATTAGACGTATTTAGACACACTTGTAATTTTTTTGTGAAAACTATGAGATGAAATTACGTAATTTTTTTACACGTGTTAAAGTAATTTTAGCGTAAATAATCTAAAGACAAGTGGCATTTTAACAAGCGTTCAACATTAACTGATTGCCAGTACTTATTCTGTACTGTTACAATATTACAGCTATTTACTAGCGCTAACAAAATTCATTAGAACATTAAGAGCGTCGGTGGCTCAGGGGTTTAGCTCTTGACTTGTAATTTGTAAGTCTCGAGTTCGAATCCCACTATCTACCAATGTGTTTTTCGATTAACATATGTACATATTTATCCGACCCTCTTACGGTGAAGGAAAACATCGTTATGTCTGCACATATCGGCGAAGAAATTCTAAGATATGTGTGAAGTCAAGCAAAGTACGCGCTAGTCGTGGAGTTGCGGAAAATGGAGCCCATTATGGGTCGAACTACGCTACTAATTAAAGTTTAAAACAAACTGTATTTTTGTATTTTCCTTTTGATGCGTTGTACTAATTTTAATCTAGTATTATTTTCTTATTTCAGGTAAGTGTAAATCACACTGGCAACTTAGCTTAGGGTGAGTAACAACTTAAACTTAACAGGGAAACTTAACGGTTATGAGCTTAAGTTTATTTCTCTTTTAAAAGTTTGAACGTCCAGAGTTTTGTTTGGCCTTGTGTCACTTAAAATACCACTTGGTTTTATGGATAAAGTTTTGCCTAATAAATTTCAGTATTAAGAATTTAAAAAACGAATATTTTACTCAATAATTTAATGTTTTTCTTCGGACTTTATAGTCTTTTACTTGTGTTTAATTGTACACAACAGTATAATGATAAGACATAAAGCAGTCTTTTTTTTAACATATTTTACTAACAAATATAACCTAAAGACATTTTCCCGCCTTTGATTCTACAAATAAAACGTAAATAGCCTCATTTTCGCAGCAAATTACGGTTTTCTTTTCGGCCAGTACTGTCGTACCTGTTTACCCTTGGGAATATGCCTATAATATAAATAATATTGAATTATCGCTCTTATTGCCTAGAGAATAAAGCTTAAAACCAGCACAATGCTAGAAAGACTTCAGCTCGGAACAAAATGTACTCTTCGCAGGCGTTTTGACTTCAAGAAATGAAACTGTATTCCTGAGGACATTGGCGGAGGTTATTAGTGTTAGTAGAGTTTATTAAATAAAATAAAGCAAGGCGCTAAATTATATTATATTTTCCTTAATATTTCTAGAACATCCTCCTAACGGAGAATATCGGGTATAGTGCTGAGGGTCCTGGTGAGTTCCTCGGAGTGTCTGGAACCATCTTAGATCGCACTCGAAGGCGGCCACCGGGGGGGGTTTCAGTGGGTCGAATCCCACATAACCTTTTCCCCCAGAAGGCAGGTTGTGTTTTAAAGATTTCCCCTTCGAAAACAAAAAAAAAGAAAATTCTCTTATAGATACATTTAAAAAAAAACTATCAACAAAAAAGTTTTTATTAGATTTCTTAATATTACAAAATCGAAATGCATAGATGGATGTTTGTTTAAAAGTAATTATCTCCAGCTGAAGAGATGTAGATACAATTTTGTACAGATTTAGAACATAGGAAGAACATATAGGCTACCGCGTTTTTTTTACACGAACAGAGACACGGGCGCCAGCTAGTAATACATAGCTATATCTTTGACTAAGCGAAATACTGGTTCTCATTTTTAAGGGACAGTTAAGAATGATTTTAACGTTCGCTTGCGGTGTAACTTTACCCATTCATTTAAACTCTAAAGTTCTGTGTTAAAACTTTAAGGTATGGTTTTCAAAGTTTAAAGTTTGTACAACTTACGGGTAGGATGTGGGCTTTGTTACCTTTTAATTATATGCAAAGAAACTAAGAATATGAAACTTAGAATTAGAATGAAATGGTTAAAAAATATTTAATAAGTTACAACAATTGTAGTTTCAGCCTATTATTATGAATGTATTCCATTAGCCGGAAAGAAGGTTATTTTAATCTATACTAATATTATAAAGAGTAAAGTTATTTTGTATGTATCGAAATAACTCAAGAACTACTAGGCCGATTTCAAAAGTTCTTTCGTCATTAGAAAGCTTGTATCCCCGAATAACATAGGCTATATTTTTAATTCCACGCGGACAAAGTCGCTAACAACAGCTAGTTATAATATAATGGAGTAGACAATATTTCTACAGGTAAGATTTGTTCGAAGATAGACAGCTAAGTGACGGGATGTAATCAAAAACCCCACATTAATCCAATGGCTTTCGTCACTTACCATACAAACCGCAACAGTGTCTGCGGTTAAAACAGGCTGTTACAGGTTATTGTCTATTTACTGTGTCACCTTGATCATATTTATGTCACACACATAACTACCTCATATGTAATCATATCATTTAGGCGATGATAGCGCTCTCTCTTGTGTTAGAAGCCAAGACCCACTAAGAACGTAATATTTATAATTTTTTTCAATTTCTTCTTCTTTAATTTAAGGTTTTCAACCTTGTCGGTGGCGTCCAATCCAACTCTTTGTCCTTTTTAACGTCAGGAAATGCGTTTAAGCACCCCTACGTTGGGCGGTGCAATGGCGTAAGAAGTGTGAGACTCGCTGGCCACAGAGGGTGACCAGAATACCACTAAAACCTGATAACATATTACGGCGGGGTCACGAGCACTGTTTCTCGTCCGAGACAACCCTCTGTGTCCGGTACCAACATTTTGACCTTGTGATACGACACGACGTCCACTTTCTTTTTTCAATTTAATGTTAAAAAAGTAATGAATAACAAACATTTAATGCTATAAAGCCTTTATTTCTTAAAATATGGGCGGCTGCGCTACGTATATTAAGGTACAATCACACTTACATTTCTTACAATGAGTTTTTACTGATTTACAACCAAACAAAAATCTAAATTAATTAGTTTGTGACTATATTGATAATATAAGGAATTAGATAGTTTCCTAAATCTAGTCCATTTTAATCATGTAACTCGCTTGGTAATGTCAAATCTGGATAAACGAGAAACCTCTATAAGCGAGTCATTCTCTGGTCCCGACGAGCTACCTCCATACTCGAGGAACTCGGATTAGAGAGATACCTCTATAAGCGAGACAAATATCTCGGTCCCTTGGACTCTTATCCAGGTTTGACTGTATTTAAAAAAAACTTTGTTCGTTTTCTACTTTACAGTACATCTACAATCATGAATAATATAACAAACATTCAATCAGCATTTCCATAATAAAATCAAACAATACTTAAATCATAACAATAATTAATAACTAAACTTAAAAAATACTGACCAACAAAATAATATTATAGTATCAAAAAAACAAATGCAGTTTAAAGTACATTTAACAATAATTGAAGTAAACCAACCGTGATTACTAAACTCATAAGTTTTGTCGCCGAAGAGACGGGAGATGGCGCTTTATATAATTTAGCGTAGTGATCATTCCAGAACGTCATTCTCTGTTGATGAGGATCGAATGCTTGATGCTCGCTGCTAACTGTGACGTTAGTGGATACCTCACCACCAGTCAGCGTGAAATATGAAAACCGATAACTTGTTATTGGCTCCCATAGTACTATCTCCTGGGAATGTGGTGTCCTGGAAGAGAAATTAACATTTTAATAATATTATTTTGATGCTTTTATTCCTTGTTTAAATTGGGTTCACATAGCGTCTAAATATCACAATAGCGTCTAAAATATTTATATTCTTTCACAATCCACAATATTTAAAAAAAAGGACTTACCCGGTATTAAGGAACAAAATATAACGCTTCATAAGTGCCTCCATCACACTTGCGTCATTCTTAGTTAAATCATAATTCAATAGATAGTTTAAAACACCTCCGTGTCTCACACCGGTCAGTGGTATCTGAGGTAACGCCCAGTCTGAATTTAACGTTCCTCTGTAGGAAAATTCATAAAGCCAAACTTCGGCTTTGGACGTGAGCGCTCGTTCTCTAGCTCCTCTTATAGCTGACACCAGTATCATTGTATCCCCATGGTAATCTAAATAGTCTTCAATAGTTTCCATGTTTATTATTCTTTGTGCGAAATAGTACTCCCGTATCGATTTAACAATAGCAGTCTTATTTGAATTCGTCGCAATATCTAAATCTACTTGAACAAAGTCATCGAAGTTTGCCTGCATCTTGTCCAACCATTGACTGTAAGCTGCTTTTTCGGCTCTTATAGTTCCTTCTTTGTTTGTATATCCAGCCATATAAGGTATATGGCTGTAATTCCCTGATCGGATAATGTTAATCGGAGCATCGGTAATAATCGTATTGTTTCTGTCTACATTATTCTCGATACACGGCGCAAACAAAGCTGTGTTGTTGAAGAATTCAAATTCTGAAAGAGCAGTGGATAATAAAGTTATATCTGTTGTTAGCAATAGCTTTGCTAATTCTTCTCTCGATTTTCCTGTGTAGCCTAGTTTAGCACCAAACGCTTCAGCGTATTCAATAGGTTTATATGCGATAGCTCCGGGAGACAAAGCAGATCCACTCTGAGTGATCGCTTTGTGTACAAGATTCTCTGTGGAAGGCGACAGAGTGAGAAGATCAACCATCGCTGCGCCGGATCCGTGTCCAAATAGGATGACATTATTGGGGTTTCCACCGAATCCGGAAATGTTTTCTTTTATCCATCTCAATGCTTGAACAACATCTTTTAGACCGGCATTACCCGGTGCTTCTGGTACTCCAAGACATAAGAATCCAAAGACCGATAGTCGGTAATTGACGTTGACCACCACAACATTTCTGTCGACGAAGTTTTTGAAAGATCGCAGTGTTGTGTCTGTAGTTGTGTACTCTTCGCCTTGGAGCCACACCAGCACGGGCTGAGAGGCGGTCAAGTTGGCGGTGTGTATGGTGAGAGTCAGGCAGTCCTCGACACCGACGATACCTCGCGATGTTGGATGGGCGCATATCACGCCGCTGTTGATCGCGTGGAAGACGCCGGGATATGTGGGCGGAGGAAGTGGCGCCTGGAAACATAACACAATTATTAAAATTTCAGCCATAACAATACAATATATCTTGAAGTAATAAACAGTAGTTGGTGACTATAACCAGACCATGGACAAAACACAACAAAATAATATCTAACAACACTATGCTTACACCATAAAAATCATAATAAAAATATCATGTCATTGTTTTGACCGATAAATTCTATATCCGGCATAAACGGCTGTTCATTATTTTGGTTTTTACTATGGTCGACCCACACGTTTAAGCAATGACCTTGGCAGTTAGTTCTTAAAACAACTTTTTAGGTACATCTTTATTTGAATTCGCATAAAAACTATTCAATCATTAAACGGTAATTCTTAAGATTTCTCCAAGTAGATAAACAATATGATGAAGACAATAAGATTATACTTATTCCAGGATAAAGTGGATTAAAATATGTATTCTTGAATGTTATCTTCGTCCACTTGAGATGGTAGATCACTTTTATACGAAACACACAAAATGTTTTTGATTTGTTGTTTCTAATTTCAACTCCTGACATCAGTAGGCATTGATTGGTCTTGGTGAAACTAAAATACTTTTCAAAGTATTAGTGTTTAAAGATAGAATGTAATAAATCGAGTACCATTTGTGCTATTTTTATACTTTTAATACTTATATAACCTATTCTGGTATCTGTATTATCACATTAACTAAAACAAACAACTTGCACGCGATAAATCGTCGACTTTACGCGATAGGTATTTACTATCATACATACTTAAGCACTGTGTAGGTACGTAGGTAGATATTATGAAATTACCTTAAACCTGTTCGCTCCTGATACGAAACCAGCGTAATGTATTCCATAAAAGACGTTGTAGTTTCCATCAGTTGCTAAAGAGCCCTGTATCCATCCTTGTGTTGTATTCACCGAGGGACTATTTTCATCTTGAGCTTGTACAAATGCGAACGCGCACACTAATACATAGAACACTTTCATGGTCACTGACACACACGCGGAAGACGTGCGTCGCGTGCGGCGGACGCCGGTGTAATGACTCGAAAGAGTTGTACCTTTACAATATCGACTTTATTTTTTATCGATAAATCGTATCAATGAGGTCACCGATCCGTACAGACTTGAAAGGATAAGAATGCGTTGCAGAAGTTATATGAAATAACAAAAATATTTTGCCTGATTGTCATTTATTGGGACAACTTTTTGATGCCGATTCCAATTTTATAATTACTGTAATAAATACGTATTTGACGTCGACCTGAGTAATGAAGAAAACAAATTTGAATTGTAATTACTAATTAAAATAATTGAAACTGGAAAATTGAGGTAAATATGTACTGTTCTGAAATTACACATACATTACACATTATCATCCTATCTACACATTCATGTCAATTTAACAAATAACTAGACAAAATAGCTTATTTATATGAGCAATTTCTTTTAGGATACGTATTTTTTGTGCTCCAATAGCCTTGACGAAGCTTCGCAGGCGAAGTCAGGTCTGGTCCACTAACCAGTTATGATTCGATTAGTTTTAGATTTGTTTAACACAATACGAAGTTATAACAAATTCTATGTATTCGATATGTGTCATAAGATATGATAGTGAGATTCCTTAGAATTAAATGATGTGTGAGTGTTTGATTACAAATTTTGATATCATATCTAAAGTGCAAAAGTAAATGTGAACATGAACTTGTAAGCAGTGATTTATTGTGAACATTCCATTACAATCTTTGTTAGTTAGCACATATACAATGCTTTTCAAGTAAGAAAGTCTATGAGCTTGCTCTATATTGTGTCTAAGGTCTCCAACCGAAAGTTCCTAGGATAAGTAAAACGAATATCGTTCAAATAGTATGTATTTTCAATCTAAATCTTCAAGTTTTATAAAGTCTTTATTTAACAGTACCTGCTGCTACAACACAGCATCACGTCGCTTAGTAGTGAATCTTTAGTAGAAACGCTTCGTACAGTATAAGACAACATTTTACCGCACTGGGTAGAAAATAACTTCGTCAGCTGTACATTAAGTTTACAGTATATTTAACAGCACTTGAAATAGAACCACAGCAAAGACCAAGCTCGTAAGTTTCGCCGCTGACGATACTGGAGATGGGGCTATGTATAGTCTTGCGTATTTATCGTTCCAGAATGACATGGTCTTTTCATGAGGATTCAACATCTGCGATACAACAGACGTAGTTAAATTCGGTGCAAATTCCCCACCCTTCAGCATTAAATATGGCAAACGAGTGCTTGATATAGGTTCCCATAATACGGTGCCCGGATTTGCGGGAGACCTGAAACAAAAAGAATTACATATATTAGTTTAAACCACTGAACTATCCAAGCACTAACTGGAAATCTGAGTCTGATTTGATTCAATTACTTTTTATATCAGCGTATCCATCAAATAAACTGTTTGCTTTCCCTTTATCACTTTTATAACTACATATGCTATTGTACCGACCCCGGAATGCATCAATTGCCTGCAAGGGGGTTCCTAGTTCAGCTTGTATAGAATGAAGTGCTGATGTATATCTTAAAAAATAAAAAATCAACTAACCCATTGTAAATAAATGACAGAAAATATTCCATAATCGTTTCCATCATAAATCCATCTACTCTGGTTAAATTGTAATTATACAGATAATTTAAAAGCCCTCCGTGTCTTACACCAGTCAGTGGTATCTGCGGCAAGTGCCAGTCGGAATTTAACGATCCTGTGTAAGCAAATTCGAAAAGGTATACTGCAGCTTTGGAAGTGATCGCTCTCTCGCGCACTCCTCTTATAGCTGACACTAGGATCATTGTATCTCCATGGTAATCTAAATAGTTTTCAATAGTTTCCATGTTAATCATTCGCTGACCCCAATAGAACTCCCGTATCGATTGAACAATAGCTGTTTTGTTAGAATTCGTTGCAACATTTAAATCTGCTTGTATAAAATAATCAAAATTCCTCTCCATCATATTCAACCATTGGTTGTAAGCTGCTTCTTCAGCTCTTATAGTTCCTTCTTTGCTCGTATATCCAGCCAAATAAGGCACTTGGTTGTAGTTACCAGAACGGATTATGTTAATCGGAGCATCGGATATGATTGTATTGTCACTGTCAACATTATTCTCGATGCAGGGAGCGAACAAAGCTGTGTTGTTAAAGAACTGAAATTGTGTGAGAGCGGTGGCTAATAAACTCAAATCTGTTGTTGTCAGCAGTTTTGCTAATTTTTCTCTTGATTTTCCTGTGTAGCCCAGTTTGGCACCAAACGCTTCAGCGTATTCAATAGGTTTATATGTGATAGCTCCGGGAGACAAACCAGACCCACTTTGTGTGATTGCTTTGTGTATAAGATTCTCTGTGGAAGGCGACAGAGTGAGAAGATCGACCATCGCTGCGCCGGATCCGTGACCAAATAGGACGACATTATTGGGGTTTCCACCGAATCCGGCAATGTTATCTTTAATCCATTTTAATGCTTGAACAACATCTTTAAGACCAGCATTGCCCGGTGCTTCTGGTACTCCAAGACATAAGAATCCAAAGACCGACAGTCGGTAGTTCAAGTTCACCACCACAACATTTCTGTCGACGAAGTTCTGGAAAGATCGCAGTGTCGTGTCAATAGTTGTGTACTCGTCGCCTTGGAGCCACACCAGCACGGGCTGAGAAGCGGTCAGGTTGGCGGTGTGTATGCTGAGAGTCAGGCAGTCCTCGACACCGACAATACCTTGCGATGTGGGATGGGCGCATATTACTCCGCTGTCGATTGCGTGGAAGACGCCGGGATAAGTAGGCGGAGGTGGTGGCACCTGGAAACACATGCAGAATTATTAAAATGTTACCTAGATTTCCAAATCGCTAAATTACATCCGGTACATTATTTTAAACAAATAATTAATCACACCTGACCGTACCTTAAACCGTTATCATAGAACTGATTATTTCATTATCCATATTATATTAGTAATAACAAATTATACTAATTTACTATCTACAAGTGTCTAGAAGTAAAGATCAGAGTACAAATGATTTATTTCAATTACCTTAAACCTATTCTCTCCCGAAGTAGATCCAGCGTAAGGTATTCCATAAAAGACATAGTAGTTGCCATCAGTTGCCATTGAGCCTTGTACGCGTCCTTGTGTTGTACTCACTATGGGATCGTATTGCCCTTGGGCATTTGCAAGCGCAATCGAGCATACTAAAGTAAGTAACAACATTTTCACTCGGAAGACACGTCCGTCTCGTACGGCGGACACCGAAATAATGACTCGATAGTGATGCACCATTTAAATATATCGACTTTTTTATCGAAATGTATCAATTAATGATTCATTTGTTTCCTTACTTTAATAATGATGAATAATTAATCTAGATATTGATAAAACAAAAGCTTTGATTTTGCTATATTCGATAGTGTTAATTTGAGTCCAATAAAAGCCTACGAACATTCCACAGTTTTTAATCTAAGCGCCTAATGAAAAAAGATCTAAAATTGTAAAATTTTGATAATTTTTTTTTTATTAGAACTTCGCCTGCGGGTCTACTTTATACTATTAAATGTTACTAACGATACAAAGTCTGTGCAAGTGAGAAATAAACGTGGTAGGAGCTTACTAAAACTTACGAGATTTGGTTCGCTTCCAATAAACCGATTACATTAACCCTGATTCCTGCGAATGTGTTGAGTTTCTTAGTTTCAGTTTTATATACCAGTATATCTTGAGCCTTACACATAACGCCGCATTACCATCCAAAGGGCATGCAGAGTTTACAGACATTATTTTGCAAAGTTCTTGTAATATGCCTTTATAACTTTATACATACATACACAGTAATTGTTTTCTCTGTCTTGATTAAGGAAGATGAGAGGAAAAGCAATATTGTTGTAAAACAAGCTTTATCGGTGGAGACTCATCGTAAGAATTGATGGGTGAAAATTCATATTGTAAAGTTCAACTAAAACTGGTTGTTTTTGCAGACACAGACATATTGAGATAAACATATGTCTGAGGTGATATTCGCGCATCAGATGTACGCTTCAGTGATGCACATGAGTTGAATCCGTAGCATGGTTTTATTAAAACCCCTGTCTTCTTGTAGATATTTATTTGTGTTATAAGTGTGAGGACTTCTGTGGCATTTATGATGTCTTTTGTGAGTTTTTAGTGTAGTGTTTATTAAATACTAGCGACCCGCCCCGGCTTCGCACGAGTGCAAATCGGTATAATGCGAAATCTAAATACTGCAGCGTTCGCAATGTAAGCGCTAAAAATGTGTTAATTTACGACATCATATTAAAAACCTCTATATTATCAGTGTTACTCTACTATATTGTGAATGTATATATAAAAACCTTCCTTATGAATCACTCTATTAAAAAAACCGCATCAAAATCCGTTGCGTAGTTTTAAAGATTCAAGCATATATAGGGACAAACATAAAAAAGCGTTATTGTTTTATACTATGTAAGGATAAGGAGTGGAGTATGAGTCGATTGTTACCACCGCATGCTTGCAGTAAGCCGGTATGCGTTTGCGGTTTAGTTAAATATATCAAAGTAAGTACTTATTGTATGTAATTGACTCGTGTATGTATAAATGTGGGGCGAGATTACGCTCTTATATTTAATCTGCTTCATAACACAGAACAGCTTTTCCCGCTTATTAACGTTGCTTATATAAGACAATACCTTCACTTATACTTATACCGCTTTATTCCGAAACGAAAATCAGCGTTATTACTGTTGTACTTTCTACGTTTGGTATTGGTACATTCATAAAATTTATCTCAAAATACAGATCCTTGTTCCTTGTACTTTTTATGATATATAATTTGGTCCAATCAGACCCCTTGTCTTTGGTATTTATCGTGTTTAAGTCCTCCAGCATCGTATAATCGACGAATTATTGGTCCTCGTTTGTCGCAGTACTTTATAATTTTTTTCGGAATAAGGAGCATAAGGTCGTAAACTTTGAGCGTAACATTTACTTTAAAACACATATTATTTTGTCAAATTGACAATTAGAAAAACATTGTAAATAAAAATGTATTAAAACTAGCTACAGACATTTAGTTTTTAAACTGTTCAGTTTTAACGGAACTGCACAGTCGAACATCTTGTTGGTATCCTCATGCAATATCTTACTATTCTTACACGACATGAAAAGCGCCTGCCATAAATAGTCATGCAACGGTAACGTAGCAGCAATTTGTCTTTAGATAAATAGTAGGCTTTAGAACTTTTTTCGCCAACTTAAATGACTCTTTCATTCTTATGAAAGCCATAAAAAGCAAAGGAAGGTAATTCGGGTCCTAAAATTTTAATTTACGTCTGCAAATGTCATCCGGACGTATTTCATAAGCGAAAAGAGGACGACGTATTCTTATGTAAATACTGGAGACAAAAGAAAACTAATTTCTATTATGCCTTCCAGAAATTCCCGTACAATTGAAAATAATTCTTATTGTCTAGGTATTAAAGCATAAAGTCTACAAATTACTATTATACGGGTGGATTTTGGGAAGGCAACGTTTAATTTTGGAATGAAATTGGATCTTAATATAATGGATTAGGGTTGTAAATTGCATGGCTCGGATAATTTCATAATCGCCCTAAATTCGTGTCATCTGGAAGTGTAACAGGTCGGAAATATTTCACGTTGGAGCGTAAGATGGATACTGTAAGCCCCTTCGTACAGAAGCGGACGCAATGCGATTTCAGTGTCTAAGCAACTATTGTACAATCTCATAGTACACAGGTACGAGACGCTGGTATCCATATAGATATTAAGATCACTGATCTGGGTATCCTTATTGTACGAAACTAACGAGTGTTAAATTTTCAAGTTAAGATATGGATTTTGAATGTTGCTTTTTAGCTATTTAAGGAACACGATTTCTTTTAATGTTTTATAAGCAAATTTTAGTCCATTTCCTTTTCTTATAAGGAAATGACGGGAAGGGTAAGTGGATTTGGCGGGGAGGGATGCATAGGAAAAAAATCCTCTTGCGGTGCGTCTCCTACTACGTAGATTTTAGGGTAGGCTACGCAATTGCTGATGTCTGTGGCAGCGGTCGCTTTCCTATTTCAGCGAATCCAGGTGGCCGCTTGCTCGTTTGCCACTTTATAATATAAAAAAAAACATAGTCCATTTTTCAGTTGGTACCATACCATTATCGACGTAAAAATGGTACTGTTGAGATTTATTTAATTTGTATTCATAGTTCTTATCAATAAGGAAAGCAAGAGAGCCTTTACCGAATACCTAAAAAGGAACGCGGTAAGTAAATACAAGAGTTAATTAGTTTTATAAAAAATATTAAAGGACGCAGCATTTAACAATGAATTTTATGTCAAAAGAAATAAAAACCAATTTCACTTGAATTATGCAAAAATAGGCCTTCCCCGAATCTGAATTAGTCTTAAATAGAATTTATCTCAGCGCTTAACAGGTTGGAAATAATTATCATTTTAAATTAAATGGATTATTATCGACTTTGACTTCAAACAGACAGGACTAGTCAGTACTATATTTATCCGTGAATTTTACCTACTTTTTGGACAACATTTTTTAAATATTTACGTCCGGCGAGTAATGTAGACAGAATATCATGCTACGTTGTTTGTCTTGTTAATTAAGTTTTAAGGACAGGTGAAAAACGTTTTTATTACTTTTACCCGGTTTTCCAAGTAGGAGAGTAATTGTTTTTCGCATTTGTGTACTATACTTTACTACTTTTTACGTGTTTACACGTATTTACAGTTTTACTTTCTTTAAAAAAAAATACAAAATTGTGATGTCTTGAGTAACTTTTGGTTCCATTTTAAACCACTATCGGCCTGTTCACACGTCACTCTTTAAGCGTCGCTTAAAATCTAAGTAGTGTCAAAATAATGAGAACGCCGTAGTATTTGGAGTTTAAGCGTGGACTTATTAATACTCTTACATATTGAGTGGCGTTTAAACGTTCAGTCGTATGTCAGTTACATTATTCTTAAAGAACTAAGTATTAAAATCAGTAATAATCTTCATTTGTACGAAACTTAAGTGCTGTTCGAAAGATATAGAAATTCCGCATCTCCGGGGAGTTATTCTTCAAGCTAAAAGACGTAGTAAAGTTACTTAAGTAAGCTGGATTTTAGTAAATCTTGCTCGAAAGTATAAAGTTAAAGAAAATGCAGTCTGCTTGTATTTACTTAGGCGTAGTGAATTTTAACTTGGTTATTTTATTATTTGAAAATATTATGGTAAAATGGACATTGATATTGATTCAGTTTTATTTAAATCTAGTTGTTGTGCGCGACGTCGTCTGCGTGGAATTAATGTTATTCAGGGATAATGTAGCTTTCTAACGGTGAACGATTTTTTTAAATCAGCACAGTAGTTTTTGAGTTATTTCCATACATACAAAAAAAGTCATCTTTCCTCTTTATAAAAATAGTATAGATAAATAACTCCTTTAATAGCATGTAAATAATTTAATTAACAGAACGTAAAACTAAATACATTATACGAAATCCCCAATATCTATTAGCAAGTTTAATTGTGTATTCTGCCACCAGGGTGCGCAGGGGAGCGTAAATCATTAGGATGAGATTGCCTGGAACTTATTCATGACTATTTCAATGGAATTAAACAGTTGAATTGGCCTAGAACGTGGCATGAGTGATACTGTCATGTAATTCGGTAGTTATAGACCGACGGGTTATCGGACCCGGTGGTCATAAAGCCTTGTTCGCATTAGAATAGTATTAGTCGAGTAGCAAGTATCCGAACATAGGATTTACTAATCTACTCTACTGAAATGTTGTTCAGACACGTTTAGTTACTACATCATTTGGTACTCGACTAAAATATTATTTTAGTGCGAACAAGGAATAAGGGAACCTAAATAATGATAACTCACCAGCTTTCTTTAATTTATACCGACTTTTAAGTGGTCGTATGTCCGTGTAGATTTTACATATTTTTATACACAATACAGAATTTAGTTGAGTTTACTATTTGTGTCAATACAGTCGGACCTGGATAATTGAGAGTCCAAGGGACCGCGATATTGTCTCGTTTACCCTACGGCTTAATTAGACCTAGTTCGCGCAAAAAAACGGACATTTTGTTTCTGCGTAAGGCCGTTTTTTGCGTGTCATCGGTATAATAAAGCCTTAGCATTATAGAGGTTTCTCTCTATTCTGAGTGTCGAGGTAGCTCGTCGGGACCAGAGAATGACTCTCGCTTACAGAGGTTTCTGGCTTATCCAGGTTTGAGTGAAATTATTAACTAAGTAGAATAACTATAATGTTCATTTTCATAACGTCATGTAATAAAATATAAGCCTCATTAAGTCAGTAACTAGCGTGCTTACAACTTTCTTGGTAAGTAGGTTAATTAGTTTATTTCACGTGGTTTGCGCTAAACTAACTATTTATACTAATAATTACCCTTCTCGAGTATTGTATATAATGCTACGCAAGTCTCCGACTTTAGTCTCTGAGCGATTTCACACGTTACAATCTTAGGAGGAGGAGACGCACAGCAAGGGGATAATATCTCTTCCTATGTACCTCTTCCCCGCCAATACATTTCCCTTTCCCATTGGAAGAGAAAGTGGACTAAAATTAGGCCTCCTTTATGCGCTCACTTGACACTACCGTCGTGCCAATTTACGGCTTGATGCCGACTGAAATTATTAATAGAAACTTGATGACTTTCGCCTAATTTTAATTTAACTTACTAAAGTAAAATAGATTTGTTCCGTTTGATAATATGTTTGAAAAAAGCGGTGCGTGTTTGAAATTTCATTTATTCAACATGTTGCCGGCCTCTTTAAATTATTTAGTTGTCCGCAGTAAGGCCACCCCGCCGCCCCGCCACGTCTGTGAAACATTTACACCCCCCACACAAATTAAAATAACTTTGTTTTTATTGGAAAAAAGTTTACATTTATTAGACGGCGAAGAGCTTTGTAAGCGTAGAAAGAGAAAGTTATAGAAATGGCTATAGCGTATACGGTTGAGGGACAAAAATGCCTTACACTACGTCATAGGTATGATGTGTGTGCATCATTTTACGGTTTTAAATCAATAATATCACGTCTTAAGCTTTTGCCTGGGACGTATGAAAAATTAGTTCACTGAAAATATAGTTGGAGGGCGACAATAGTATATGATACGTCACATTTGCTTGAATCATATTTCTGGACCCAAACAAACAAAATTGAATTCGGAGAAAGGGACCAAGGATCTGTGTCACTGTTTTTGTCGTTACGTTACGTATATTTCAAAACGTATATAGTAAATAGTAAATAGCAACAATTAGTACTAGTTGAATTCTAATACGAAGTTATTACTATTAATTTCCCACCAAAAAGTAGCATTTCTAAACAATTTCAATTCTAAAACACAATCTTTTTACTTGTTATTAACTTTATATTTTAAGCATAGTGGAAATAGTTGTTTATTTTTAAAAGCTTTTTAAAAGTTTTATAAACGAAATGCTAGATTTAAAGTTAAGCTTTTCAATCCATTGAAAGCTGTGAGGTTCTATATTGCACGTAGTCGCTAAACTCACTCGAATTTATTAAACTTTTTATAGAAATCGGAGTGACGCCATTTTATTTGGTTTTCAAGCTGTCAGTTATTAGTTTAGACATGTGCCTGCAGTTTATTTTAAAGAAACTATAATGTTCTAGAATAAAACTTTATTTTAATCTAATTTAGTATTATTGATCCAGGTCAGTTAAATTATGTCTCTTATATTAAGTTTCTAATAGGAATATCTACTTTAGTGATTTGCTGCCACAAACAGCTAGAATAAAAAAAAATCAATGCTTTGGAACGCAATGTAAAACGTGGACGTACTTGGGTACGTATAAAATCTCATAAGTAAAAGAACTCATAAATATTATACCAGAAAGAAAGATAAACTAAAATTATCCAAACCCAGAACAAATTTTGGCAAAAAAAAATATAACATTTGAGGGAGCACAGCTATACAATAATTTACCAAAGTGTATTCGCGATATTAAAAAAATGTCATCTTTTAAGAGCGCACTCGGGGTTTTTGTAAATAAGTCAGCTATGTAATGACACTACTGGTGTAAGAAGAACTACTTCGTAATTTTGTAATTGTTTCTCATAAGTGGGTTTATGTAAATTCTGGAGAAATAACAATCTTAAACCACATCTCCGAATATCAAAATAACACTCGATAATCTTACTAATGTAGTAATATAAATAGCAGCAATTTCCTTATAACACCGAAGAGTTACTCACAAATAATGACATGAAATAATCCCGTATGCAAGCTCTCTATAATCCTGGCCTTTGGGAAATCAATTCGAGCTACACTGCATACATTCATAAATATGGCACGTGCCTATGATATAACTACCAACGGACGTACAAACAGCTACAGCTACATTTTATGGACAAACATCGTATTTTTAAGGAGCCTAGGAAAAGATGGATTGCATGAAAGGTGATGTAGTTAAAAGTGTGATGACTAAGATGACGGAAGATAGATAGACGTGGATGACAGAAATATGGTTTACTGGAGTAGGTTAAGGACGGGGAGATAATAATGATGATCGTCTTTTTACCCATCACCAGCTTACTATACGTCCCACCTGGCTCGGAGCCTACCCTAAGGGCGTGATTAGGCCATATTCAACCACGCTGGCTCAGTGCGGTTTGGTCGACTTCACACATCTTTGAATTTCTTCCCCGATACGTGCAGGTTGCATCACGATGTTTTCGTTTACCGTAAGAGCGTCTGGTAAATATGTACATATGAAATTCGAAAATTAAAAACACATTGGTACATGGCGGGATTCGAACTCGGGAACTGTAGATTACAAGTCAATAGCTTTAGCTCTTAGTAGTTTAAGATACAGATGGCTCAGAGGTTTAGGTTAGGTTTACCTCTGAGCCATCTGTTTCTTAAACTAAACCGATATTGACGAGTGAGGTGTCATTCGACTCCCTATTCTTTTCAGGGGTATAGATAAGTCGAGTGTGTACGCTTTTTTATTAACCGAAGGTTTTTTTACATAATTTACTGGTTATTTTATACTGACTTTTTCAAATGCAGGATTTCATAAAACCGTGTTCTTTCCTTAACGCAGCGCATCTGCAGTTCCTTTGGTGTTTGTGAATATTTAAAAGCGACGAAACTCAGTTGGCAGTTTACATAAAATACGAGGAGAAAATAAAATATACTCATGGTATGAAGATATGAAAATCAAATGGAAATTTTAAATACAGTCGAACCTGGCTAAGCGAGAGTCCAAGGGACCGCGATATTTGTCTCGCTTATAGAGGTTTCTCTCTAATTCGAGTTTCTTGCTTATTAAGGTAGCTCAGACCCGAGAATGACTCTCGCTTATAGATTGTTCTCTCTAATTCGAATTTCTCGCTTATGAAGGTAGCTCGTCGGGTCCAGTTGAATGAGTCGCTTATAGAGGTTTCTTTCTTATCCAAATTATTCGCTTATGAAGGTAGCTCGTCGGGACCAGAGAATGAGTCTCGCTTATAGCGGTTTCTCTCTTATCCAAATTATTCGCTTATGGAGGTAGCTAGTCGGGACCAGAGAATGAGTCTCGCTTATGGCGGTTTCTCTCTTATCCAAATTATTCGCTTATGGAGGTAACTCGTCGGGACTAAAGAATGACTTTCCTTTATAGAGGTTTCTTGCTTAATCCAGGTTTGACTGTACAAAGTCATGCTGTCGTGATATTTAGTAATTAAAATAATTGCGATAAAAGCTATAATAATAATTAATTCAAGTGAAACACGCTCCATTTATTTGTTATGAATTTTAAATTTACCCTACGTAATATAAATGGATTTTTATTTATAAATGAGGTCAGAGGATAACATCGACGATTCCGTTGGAAATTACAAGTAAGCAAACTTGGGTTAAATATTTTCTATCAAGAAATTTAGTCAACCAATTGACATATATGAAGTTCTTAGACATCGTCGTTCTTACAATATATCTTCATATTTATATTAATTTAACAGTGGTAGAGCCGGTTTTAACATCTTCGCACGAATTGTCCGGCTAGCCCGGTGTAATACCACGACCACACAGAAGACAGGCGTCAATTGGACGCAATTCCTTGTTTCATCTGCCGAGTGTGGTGCCGGAGGCCTAATTTTAGTCCACTTTACCCTCCTATCCTTTTCTTAAAAGGAAATGATGTGAAGGTAAAGTGAATATATCAGTGTAGGGGACTTATGGGAATAGGAATTATCCTCTTGCTGAGCGTCTCCTCCTCCGCCAGGATAGGAAACGCATCTGCAATTGCAGATGTCTATGGGCAGCGGTCGCTTCGCTATTTCAGCGAATCCAGGTGACCGCTTGC
>QDHC01003140.1:44927-64598 GCA_013186455.1 Papilio dardanus tibullus
TGGCTAGTTTACAGAAAAGATCTCGCATTGAACAGCCGCTTCAACAGCCAAGGCCATCTACATCTGCCGAACTACAAGAGACAGTAATTCGTCCACCTTCAGTGCAAAACAAAACATACGAATGGAGGAATGGACATCGACCAAATGAATTTCCTAGTTTTACCTCTTTTACACGAACTGAAAAATAGAAACTTGAAAGCGACCGGTACAGTTCGTGAAAATCGAGTCTCCAAGTGCCCCTTGCCACCCAACAAGGCTTTCAAAAAAAACAGACTGTGGAAGTTTTGCTTTCAAGGCAAGTTTAGAAGATACTTGTTTGCAAATGGAACGATAACAGTGTTGTTACCGTTGCCTCTAATGTGGATTATGTTGAGCCTTTACTAAAAGCAAGGCGTTTCTCTTAACATTTGAAAAAATATGTACATTTTGACCAGCCACACATTGCCAAAATATATTATGAAAAAAGGGAGGGGTTGATCGTTTCGATCAGAATATAGGCCTGTACAGAACCAGCATCAGGGGCAAAAATGGTATTTCCCTTTATTTTGTCATAGTATTGATATGGCTCTGCATAATTCTTGGCAAATAATTCGTGTTGATGGTGGACAACTTGATCACCTTGGTTTTCGTAGATCTGTTACAAGAGCCTTGTTGGAAACAAACAGAAGGCGTGAAAAACGTGGACCGTGTTCTGCGCCTAAAAATCACCTTGAATATATACGACATGATAACATCGATCACCTAATAAGCTATGATAGCAAGATTCTGAAATGTAAAGTATGTAAAAAACACTGCAATTATATTTGCGTTAAGTGTGTTTACATCCTAAAGAGTGTTTTCTTAGTTACCATTCAGTCTAAAATGTTCCAAAAACTTAAATATTACTAAAACAATAATAAATAATACTTTTAGGCGCCAAAAAGTCTTTCATTTATGACTTCATACATTGTTAAAAGCTTCTTAGCAAATAGTACATGTTGTGCCGACCGACCCATATATGGGATGTCATTTTCCGGCTTTTCCGAGGGACACTGATTTTTTTTATTATTTTTCCTGAAATAATGAGGCAATAATTAAGCACATATGTAAAAATCGCAACTTTCTAAGGCAAAAATAGTTTCAGGCTTATCTGGGTTAAGCTGGTTAACGGCCGAAATCTGAATCAAATCTTAGAGTAAGCCCACAATTCCAAGATATGTGTAAAGTCACGCAAGAAACAAACTAGTCTTGAAATTGCGGAAAATGGAGCGCATCATGGGTCAAACTACAACAAGTCCCACTTACAATCTAATCGATGTCAACATTTGTATGAAATTTAGAGTTTATCCGTGGTCTTATCATTGACGCTGTTACATATTTAAATGACGTTTCGGACTTCGGCCGTAAGACAAATTGATTTGTATCTATATTTCATAGCGGATTAAGGCAAATCGACTCTACATTTGACAAGGTATACATTTATACAATCATGGAATGCGTTTGCATATTTTTAAGCTTTTGGAATAATTAATGTTTATCCCACGCGTTGCGGCCTATAAGAGCGGTGACACTTTGTCTTCCGCCCACCATCTTTCATTCTATTGCATTAATAACCTCAGTACCACTCGGAGGTCGACCGTGAAAAATGTCGTTGACATAAGCCGTGCGAATATTTGCCAAAAATATAACAATTTGCGCAGTTGATTATCTCTTGACATATTGACGGTTACAATTTGACGGTTCGCCAATTCTATTATATTATTTTAATAATTATATATTTTTATGTGATAAAGCTATTGTTTTCCTATGAACGTTTATTTACTGCAGTATCTATAGACGTTGCTAGCCCGATGATCTAGTTTAGATGGTGGGGCCTACCATTAATATAATCCTTTTCAAAGTAGCTTTCATATCTACAGTTTTCGTTTCTCTACGCGTTGCTCATCAGTAATGTAAAGTTTCAAATAACATTTATTACAATGTACATCATTCTTGAATCTATCATTAAATGTTACAAAACATTAATCAATATATTTTTGAAGAAAAAATCTCTAACGATTTATTTAAATATACGATGTGTTCGTGACATTGAATGTAAAAATCAGATGTCTTTAAAACAGCAGTCTGTAATTCATTACGTAGAAGTACGTAAATCGCAATAAAATACGATCTAAAAAACGAAATTGTCGGAGGAAAAGCCAAACGGACTGTCCGCGCCCGACGGCCGGCGGCCGGCGTACTCCGGATCAAACGGCACAGCTGGAACGATTTCATCCGATATATCTTCATGATCCGTACATTTTTTGAACATCCGATAACCTTGCAATATAAAAATAAATGGACAGTAAAACAGAACACATAAACAGTTAATTTATTAAATTTATATGCAACCATCGACCCCGGAGCCTAAATCATTATGTTTATGTTCCGTTTGACTTTAAACTTAAGTAACAAGAACTCGAGTACTAATATTCCTCTCTATGTCATCCAATATCACAACCTCAGTACGATTTAGAGTTGAAGTGTCCTACAATCTTGCTTTGAAAGATCCCTGTACTTCTTCTCCCTTCTTAACCATTCGCCAAGAAGAAAATAACAATAATCTTCTACTAACCTCGTTAAATTAGACTCAAGATAATTACATAAGTCTATATAAACAGATGGCGCCACGTGTACATAATATCACAACATAATTCTAATAAAAGATTCTCTCTATCTCTTTCTCCATTCATCCACGTCTAGTGCGAAATATTTTTATGAATGGAGGCATTGAATGTAGGCCGAGAAAACCTTGAAACTGCGTCGTTGTACGCCGTTGTAACGGCGTTAGTAGTGTGACGCTACTTGTTACGTTATTTTATTTTCGTTCGTTACGTTGCGTAAAAAAATACGATACATTTCTAACAAATTGTAAACATTCTACTTTAGTACAATTAATTTGACTTTATTAAGTAATAACCTTATAGAAGAATATGTATATATTAAAAAAAGCATATTTACTAATTCGATGTCAGTTTAACCTTTTAGCACCGATGCGTGCTGCGTCCTTATTGCATGGGCCCGGCCGGTGCGCACGGCCCGCGTGACGTCACGCGGTGTAGAGTTTCAGCGCTCGACGCGCCTGCGCCCGCGCCACTTCTGATTACTTTCACTACACCCAAAGGCAAGGTCATACCGCTCTTTTACAGCGTACTGAAAAAGCGTCCGGACAATACCTATACGTTATTATAAACTTTTTTTTTAAATATAACAAGCTATTAGATTAGTTCTTGTGCAATTCTGTTCACTACTTTTCTAGATAGCATCAGATACATTTTATTTTCACACCTCTCTCTATCCATTTTCAATACAACCTCTATCCAAAGGGAGGCATCGAATCCAATTTTACCTCTAGCAGATGACACTTGGCTATTTCAGCGTTGTTACTTTCTATAAAAATTCAAAGGAAAATGATTATGTTCTGTTCGTACATCGCCCACCCGTTAGTTGGTATCTTCACACGGTCTGCCCGCGTCATCGCCGCGTCATAAACGCTGCAATTAGACACGTGAGATATACAAACGTAGAGACGAAGCGTTCGCAGCGCACCAACATTAAAATAATTTATATTCTATTAATATTATAGAATCAAGTCGATTAACATCTATTCTAACATTGCAGTTTCCATAATCGTCAGGCTAAGCCGTAGTGCAGCAATATATTAATTTTACTTTTATGCTTACTATATAAAGGACATTTTGTAACAAGTTTAATTCAAATATGAACATTAACATAGATTATATAGGATATAGACTTCTCAAACTTAAATGGATTTATTCTATACTTCTTCATAATATGTACCTATATATATTGATCGTTTGGCAACGATGCAGCTATAAAACGATTGTACAAGCTATTATAGTTTTAAACAATACTAAAGTACCGTGTCCGTGCTTTGATGTTTAGTTAATTGCAAAATTAGTAGCATAGAGCAAACATTATCAGACACGTCGGAAGGAAAAAATACTTTATATTACGCCGTGTTTTGTTTTAAAAATAACAAAAGAGGAAGAGGAATTTGTATAATAAATAACAAATGTCTAAGCTCCCGTTTAACCATTATATTTAACTGTCAAGACAAAGTATTTTTAAAAAGATTAATTAGTAAATAAAAATAACATGTTCATAAATAAAGGGCGGTAATAGTTCTAATTCTTACGATAGTTAACTAACAACAACTATTTTCGCTAATTGATTGGTTAAACAATTGATTGCTAGTTTCTACATTAGAATTGAAAGTATTCAGCTATAGGACGGATCTCAAATCCACACATAATTAACTGAAGATAGTAAATTAATGAATAAAAACATAGCAATGTCTATTTTAGTGTGTATGTTTATCAATTTGTTTTTTTTTATTCAAATCATGCGTATTTTCTTAAAACAAAATAGAAAATCAAATTACATGTAGACAGAAAGGAAGTTTCCGTCTACGATATAGGTATTGTAAACTTGTAGGCTTGGCTATAAAATTATTGGCATTGTGACAACGGATAGCCGATGTTTTTCTACGAAAGCTACCGACGCTAAATGTCATGTCTGTTGAGGCGCGTGCGCAAATTAAAGTGCCCTAGATGTTATTGTTTCGATTATAATAGCTTAGTTAATTCATTAATAAAAAAAAAATGTTTTATTAAACCTTTTTACAATATAAAGTTCCAAGTTTATTTGCTGCACATAATAGAACAACAATTTATTCTACAGTAACTAAATTACTTTAATTATTTTCCTATGTATTTAGTTATGGTGATCTCCAGTAGCTTAGAGACATAAATCATGAGATTGAATTACTCTGAGGTTTATGTGGTTATAGGCCTGCTCTGTCCAATACGGAAGTTTATACTTTGTTCTTGACACCTTACAAAATTGTTTGAAATATATAAAAAATATAATTCCTACTGAATTTTAATTGTCAATTTTAAGGTAATTGAATCGTACATGGATATCTATCTACATATAGCGTATTTTCTTTAAAGTGTGACTCACTGTCAGTCAGTATGATCAATAATCCTCACTATTTTAGGAGCAACGAAGTCTGATTTCAATGTCAGATCATCGGAGGCGATACGTTGTATCAAAATAAATCTCCGCCTATGAACAACGGCTCGTTTTTTTAAAATATTGCTTGAGTTATTAGACATGTGTAAAAATAGATCAACAGCAAAGCGCTGCGAGGCGGATTAGCTTTCATTTGATTCATTGCATGCGTAAATTAATTTGTTTAAACACTAAACTCAGTAACACCATATTTATATAAAGTATTAGGTAATTAAAGTTAAATCAATTAAAATAGTTAGATTGTTCATCGCACAGTTACAAACCTATCGCGCATTAAATCATTGAATCCATTCAATTCAATGTCACAAAATGAACCACACAGAGCAACCTTGAACGTCAAGATTAAACGAGACATAATCGCAACAAAGTTTGGCCACACGGCCAAAACTATAAGCTAAAAGTGGACACTAATCTGGCAAGAATAGCATTTTAATTTTCAGTTGTTCTTGTCTTGCCCCGGCGTCACATCGCTGCATCCCGCGCCCCGTCACCCACTCGCACTCCGAGGAACTTTAACCCCTCTCCTATCACCCCCCTAAGTCGTCCCGCGAAAAATGGGACTGATGCTGTCACTCGTAATATCATACGCCGGAATTAACGAAGCGATAGAATGCTTGAAGCACATAATCAGAGGAGTCGTGCCCGACGGCGAACCAGACTTTGAAGCACTCGTCGAATACTACACGCGACTACTCAATAAATCCTCGAACCCGTCGTCCCCCATAGAATGGGTAAAGGAATGCGGTCAAGGCTATCTCGTCTTGACGGAAGATAAAAATGGTTCACTTAAATCCGCAGCTGTCAAGTATTATGGCCAAACACGATCGGCCGCCATCTTGTTCTCGACCAAAATCTCTAGTTTCGGCCAAGAATCTGTGGAAGAGAGTTCGCAAGCCAACGGCGACTATGGCGCGGAGATATACACACCGACGAAAACCAAAACAATTATATCAAATACTTCCGACTCGATCAGTATAGCAGGAAGGAACAAAATAACTACACCACAGAATACCGTAAATTCTGAGAATTCATTTGATAACGAAGAAGAATTAAATGCAGCCATTGACAACAAAGATAAATTGTCATGGCATTACAAACCCCAAAGTCCGAGCCGCAAGCAACTACCAGAAATACATTTCCAATCGTATGACGCCGACAGGGACGGCAACGCATACAGCGAAGATTTTTTAAGGTTAATATTCAGTGATTTTGAAAGCATGGTAATGAGTGTGACTTCACATACATCACGAACCATTGTGACATTGTTACGTGTTTGTTCACATGTAGTGCATTTCCTCATGAGCACCAGAGCACTTATAGGAATTAGCGAGTGACTTATTTCATGGATTCATAACACATGATGATATTCGACTCACATATTGTTAATTTGTTTAAGATCACTTGACGGGATTAAGTTTCGCCCTTTGCAACGAAACGACCCGAGCGGGCGTCGCAGAAGTTTTAGGAAACGCCATTCTTCTTCATCAAATTCATCGAAAGCATCACGAGACGAAGAATTAAAAATGTTTACTTCCCTTGAGGAGGAAGAATTCAGAAAAATGGATGATAGCGAGAACATTGGAAGATCCGGAAGCACGCCTAATTTATCGGCACGTTCTCATTCCAGAAGTCGATCGAGAGAGAAGTCGAAGGAGAGAAGAAACGAAAGATGGAGCACGGAAGGGTCGCTGGATAGTACGCCAGAGGCTGTCGTGGAAGAGGACAGACCTAGAATGAAAGAGGTGCCGAAATTAGACTCGTTCGTGGAAGAAAAAGACGATAACAAAGAGGCGAACGAGGTAACCGAGAAGACGGAAGATGTTGATTTCTGGGCCAACTTCGGAGACTAGCGCTTGCAGTTGCGCCGCACGCCTTGCACCAGCTTCGATACGAGCATGACTGACAATGTTGAATATAAAGCGTTGAGACCCTTCCTTGCGTTTTGTTTTTGTTACATTCCGTAGAGTTGTTTCCTTGGTACATTCCTTTACGACTGGAACCTTGCGTACCTTTAAATTTCGGCTTTAATAAGTTTGGCTTATTTTAGAGCTTTTAGAATCAAAAACTACGCTTAATGATCTTTGTAAAATATCACACCTGCTACATGTACAATACACATTTCTCTAGTAATGATAAAGTCTTTTAATTTACACCTTAACAAAATTCACAAATAATATATTAGAACCAAATGAAGTAATCGGTAATTAAATTACCCATACTAGCGCTACCACTGAGACTGCGATCACAAAACTAAGCGATATATGCTAGGCATACTTAGTATACTCTAAATGCACAGATTTATAGCTTTTACCAAGACATTTATAGATCAAGTGACATACATTTCGTAATACCTTTATTTCGTAACTATTTGTGATCTTTCATAAATTAGTTTGTCTCATTGGATGTGAGTTGCATAAGCCGTACGAAAATACGTGGACATGGTGAGGCGGGGACCTCGACCCACTTGTCTTAATGAAGATGACGCGCCTCGCATTCACCAGAGGTTATCATAAGTAACTCACATTATTATAGGTTTATGGATATAATTAATCAAGTCATACAATACCTCAAAGTTTTTAATTAGTCTGGGGTAGCTTATTCGTTTGTTGAGCGTTATTCGGCCGCAAAGACGAGAGGAGAAATTTTGAAAATGTTCAAATTAAAGGGACAATACTTTGTATTGTGATAGAAATAGACTTGTTTAATCTTAAAACTGCATAACACAAACGTATACCGAGTCGCTGTTCTCTAGACTGTGGTTTAGAAAACAAGTTAGCAACGATATTATGACCGCGGTTGTTGCTAACACAATGGGCTTCCTGCTGTAAACCAACACTTATACATTTATTTCAAAGCGACCACTCAAAAGATTTTTACGACCAGTAACTCCACTGTGATGAGAAAATAAAGCAAATGTGTCAAAAGATCTTTTTGTTACAACTTCCTTTGTTTACTGGTGTTATAGGTTATTTATTTTATTCGCAAATGAAAATACAACGTTACAATTTTTATTATCACACTAGTAGGTCTCCTTCAAGTAAAGTTTTCAACTCTCAATGTGGGTGTTTTCGTAACGAATTTAGATACGTCCTTTTTTGTTTCCCGCCATCATTCGTCCGTCACAGACTAAAAATATTCCGTTCAGACTTGACGTTATGCCAAGCCAAATTCGATAAATACCATAAACAAACGTTTTTCTCAAGGTAAAAGAGGCCCTATACTGAAAAGTTTTTATTATCAAATAATTGAAATTATATTAAATTGATGTTTTCCTTATATTATTACTTTGTACTTTACACTGAAGTTACGGGTTTGATGTTAATCTTTCAGCAGTGCAAAAACTACCTTCTAAGGGTAGGGCAGTAAATAGAATTGATAGTTATAAACATAACTAAAAATTCATACTTTAGTATATGTTTATGATTACTCATAATTTGGTGAGGAAAATATTGCAAAGCTTCCATACCAAAGAGTACGCGTTTTCAAACTGTTTCAGCGAAACGCGTGGGTTGTTCCAATGTCAACTGTATGATAAATGATTGTTTTATTTTGCATCGGACTGATCAAAACAATTTTGGGACAGCAACTCATACGAATAAAACTGCTATTCCGTTATTCTGGAAAAATTTGAAGATACTCGTATCAAAACAGGTTACTTTGACAAGGACCTAACACATTTATGACAATGACATAGATGACGTTAACTAAATTAAATATTAAGACCAAAAAAATGTGAAAAGGATAAAATTGGTAATGTCTTAATTGACACGGCATAGCAAGGTTGAATTAGTGCGAGTTCATTTACCTCTACAAAACCTCATGCTTCACTACTAATTACTTAAACGGTGATTAACAAAAGACCCGGACATAGATTAATTAAGATAATAATTGATTTTGTTACTTATTTGAAGATTTTATTACCTACAATGTTCGTCACGTCGTGACGTTCAAGAAAGAGCTCAAAATTTAGATTAATCTGAATTGTGTATAATGTATTAAACATCAAAAACACTATACTGTACATGTTAATGATAACAATTTAAATATAAAAGCTTTCTATTTATAACATTTGTTACATTAAGTAATTATTATAGGTATTTTAACAGTGTTAGTGCAAATGCCGACGCATTTTCCGCGCGTCGCATCCAAGTCAAGTTTGCGGGTTTCCTCCCACGACCAGATGTTGCCTTACAAACCCACGGTCTCTGGAGACGCCGGAAGTATTTATTTTTAAATCTGTGAATGAATCTCACGATCACGACCAAGACCTTGCGAGGTCTGAAACAAACAACACGCTCAACGTCTAGACATTTGGTAATGGGAAGAGAGGTGTCGTCATTAAGTTGCAGTCTTACAATGCTTATATTTACAATAGTTTGTTTACAATTTAAAACATAATCAAGTTACACATTAAAACGGGTAATTTCTTACACAAAAATGGCAATAAAATAATTTGATCTAGGCTATTAATTATTACCAATTTTTGCTAAAAGCCTATAGTAGAGTTTATTATTACCAATGTGGTAGAGACTTATACATAAAGAGAGAGATTATTATACATAAAACAATGGTAAACCAGAATCAAATATTTGTAATTCAATTAATCATCTATATTTCACAGCAACTTATAAAATATAAACTAGACAACAAGGAACAATTACTAGGTTACTTTAATAAAATACAATTTAAAGCTAGTATACGTACGATTTAATTCATTGCCTCCTGTAATGGTTTCTTCGAAGAACAGTACCAACATGTGGGGGAAATCCGTCAATCGGTACCATTATAAATGGATGCTTTAAAAGATTCTTTGAAACACACCATCTTTGATGTAACAGTTTGAAGCTATAATGTTTATTGCTACAGATCAAAATAACGTTAATTTATTCAACAAACCTTTTGTTTAATTTGTACTGTTTAATTGACACTCTTTATATATCCCCAACTCAAGGATTGTGAGCTTAAAAATTGCATGTGTAGTCAAACAGTGCTCTTATTAAATTCTAATCAAACTTGATATCGTTCGTGATCCTAGTCACAAAATAAACGAATGTTCATGACTGCCTTCAATTAATATTATCCGATTAAGGTTTCGATCCGTCAACAAGAATGTCTTTGCAACGGATCATCGACAAATTGACAGACATACGGCAAATCATGCTTGTATTGTGCCAATCAATAAATGCCTGCCAATTACAATTGAACGATAGTCAAATATGAGCCAAGTAATAAGGGATACATTAAAATCGTAGCTGATGTTTGTCGGCCTACATTTCATAAGTGCTCGGGGCGGATTCGGATCCGGTAAAGCGAGCGCGGGGGATAAACGTTCGCGAGGGAAACGTGCGATTCTCGGGACGTTCGGAAACGCCGCCCGCGCACCTGCCCTCTCCGTCACTCTTCCAAATTTAAATCCGAAACTCCCCCCACCGGCGCGACCGCTTGCGCCGCTAAAGATTCTGGAATAATTCCTCCAATTCAGCTCTACCGGTGCTCGCCATTCGAATTCGGGTCGCGACCGCGTTCGGTGATATCGCTTTCTTAGCAACGGTAGGCGACATCGACTCCAGCCATGGCCGACGTAGACGTACAAGTCCAGTACACCACCACCGAGAGAAAGACCAGGAAGGTCAAGAAAACGTCGAAGCGTAGGGAGTCTAAGGACGGCGAGGTGACCGTCACCGAGCTCGAGCAGACCAACACGACCAACACCAACGACGATGGGTATGTGCAGTGGTGGCCAGCCTCTAGGACCCCGTGACAAGTGTCTTGTGACGTCGCTCGTAGTGCATCTGTGTCCGAGTGTCGATTACTGACCGCGGTTCATCTCCAGTGATGTTTAACCATGCCTATCAGTATATTAGGCATCCTAATTTGGCCACCCTCACATACCCGACCTAATATAAGGTACATATATATAAAGTTAAAAAGTAGTAAAAAAACATAATTTCCATGCAGTTTTTCATGCTTTTAGCCATTTTGAAAAATATGTCTGGACATACTATCAAATTACAAAATAATGTAACCGTTTTTTTACTTTATTATTTATAGTTTCTGTGTTATTGGCGCTTGGGAATTTGATGGTGTTTTGGATTGTAGTGATGAATGTGAGAGTTAGTTGCTGAATGTGTTGTTTGTTTGTCCTCAGCTAATTTTCAGCGGCGAGTACACGAAGGCGATGAACAAGGACTGGCACAGCGGTCACTTCTGCTGCTGGCAGTGCGACGAGTCGCTGACCGGACAGCGCTATGTGCTGCGCGAAGACCACCCATACTGCATCAAGTGCTACGAGAGCGTCTTCGCCAACGGCTGCGAGGAGTGCAACAAGATCATCGGCATTGACTCCAAGGTAAGCTTTATCAGTATTAGAAGATCTATGTTAGTTCTCTTTAAACGATCAAGTACCATAATATCATAAAATATTGGTAAAATAGAGATAAAGGTTGTCCTACATTTTACGAGAAATTAAATAAAATGTAACAATAAATTCATTGGAAACTAAAGGCACAGACAATGTCCGCATTCCTAAAATATCATGAAAGATCATCTTCCGAATGCCGTCCTTAGAATAGCACTGAGTGATGGCAATGCTTAGCTTTGTTACACTGATCAAATTTAGTTATGTCACTCCAGCCGGCCCAGATTCCTCAGGCATACTGCACACGGCCCCAGTTACCGCTGCCAAGCCGACATAAAGTGATACGTGACTGCTCACAACATACATATACCTATAGCACGCATGAGTTTTCCTGTCGGGACTAACATACATGTAACCCACAGCCAACATAGGTACATGCGCTATGATTGTTCGCGCGACTTGCTTCATCCACTGCTAATTAAATCTCAAACGAGGATGATCTAAGAGACGTAACGTAAACAATTTCAGTATAATTTTAGCTAACGAATTTAGTATGTTTAATTATTTTCTTTGTTTATTAAATCTCGCGCCAAACAAACCGATGAACGCTATTGCGTGTGTTATGTATATCGGCTATTGTGAAATCGTCTTGACGTTTAGCTTCGAACAAATCTGCGTTGCGTTTTTCGAAAACAAACACGGTCGCTCCAGGCGAGCTATTCTCGGCTCGGGAATACAGTATTTTCGGTGTGTTTGTTGCGGGTTTAACCTTGAGCAGCCATGGATGGATCCATCAGGCGATTCGCTGGAGATTTATGCGCGATCCGAGACCCGTTAAGAGTTTCGTAATCGGCCAAAATAAACATTCATATTTTATTGACATTACGACATTTAGTTCTAAGCGCGGCTTCTCCGGTTCTTGTCGGCCTGCCAAGAATAGAACACAAAATGAGGGGAGCTTTATTTTGAAACTGAAAGCATTCGTCAACGACCGCTGTGCACGTTTAATCTCTGTGTTAATGTCATTTGACTTTATTAAGAAGGAAAAATATGTTTTTGTTTCGTAATCTTCGTAATCTTAAACAGTACCTGAGATATGAAGAGAAGAAGTTAGGAAGAAATGTATAAAGATGTGCATTTTGAAATTAAAATGTTGGTATCAGTGAAACTTGATTTAGGTACACAGTATTTGCGACAAAATCGATCTTAAAAACCCATATAATTATGAAAAGCTTGATGCATCTGCAAACGCCAGTCAAGAGTCGAATTCAAAGATGATATTACGAAAACTTATTGATCGTACCTACATTAAATTATTTCGAAATCGTTATTTGGTCGCTGAACCTTTGAGCGATTTACAAATTTATGCTCTTGAATTATCTTGAAACATAAAATACATTCAGCGCACCAGGATTTTCAATTGTTTGAAATTGTTCCAACTATTTCTCAACACGCATAAACATTCGTACTCGTGTGACTTATGATTAAAATTATACTTCGTAAACTTTATACCGGTTTAAGTTATTAGAGATCCGATCACTAAATTAATCTTCTCTTGTCAAGCAGTATATCAAATAATTTTAATGCAATTGTCGAAACATGATCTCAGGCCACAGGGGAGTTACCCAAAGCATCTTTCAATTGGCGATATCGCTGATGGATTTAACAAAAATGTATGAAACAGACATTCGATTAAGACATGAGCTCGTCATGTGACATTTTTGATTTTCGCTATCGAATCTCCTAGTACAGAATTACTTTGGGTAACCCAATAAAAAAGGCGATTGACAAAGTTCATTGTCATAGCTTAACGGTACACTGCTTGTAGGTAGTAAACAGTAGGCAAGGATAAATACGATTCTAGAGTACAGATCTGGAGCATAAAAACAGCTTGATGTATTGTAATGTCTACCCACACTGCTTTTACATTGTATTAGCAGTTAGCAATGATTACTATTTATATGGGGCTTGAATCCTATCAATATTTTTAATGTTCGCATAAACTACGAGTGAATGCCTCTTTCTGAGGACGAAGGACTTTTCCTAAATCGCAACGCTTATAACAATTCTGATTTACCATAGAGATAAAATATAGGTTATGACTAACGTGATTTATTTTTTTTACTCAAAAAGCGACATTGGTTTTTCTAGAAATGTTGTTAAAAAGGAGAACAATATTGTACGGGACAGTCCCGTTCAAATCGGGACGTCTGGTCATGTTAGTTATGATTAAACTAAGTTCTACATCATCTCTAATCATTAATTCTTTTAAATCATTTTCCAATCAGAGATGTTCTAGCTGCTCTTCCTAGGAGCCATTTACGTGCTATATCCAGACTCGCGACTGCGGCAAATAGATGTAACCTCCGGATAGTCGCTTAAGCCTTAAACGCACCAGGATAGTTCTTTAGTCGAGTAGCAAGTAATTTAGTAACTAAACGTTTCCGAACAGCAACATTTTAGTAGAGTAGATTAGTAAATCCTTTGTTCGAATACTTGCTACTCGACTAAAATACTATACTAATGCCAACGAGGCTTTAATGGATTTGATTGAATCGATAAAGCGCCCTTTGTTTTAGGAAGTATACATGTGAACTAACTATGATGTTCATTGCCAGGACCTGTCGTACAAGGACAAGCACTGGCACGAGGCGTGCTTCCTGTGCGCCAAGTGTCGCGTGTCGCTCGTCGACAAGCAGTTCGGCTCCAAGCTAGAGAAGATCTACTGCGGCAACTGCTACGACGCACAGTTCGCCAGCCGCTGCGATGGCTGCGGTGAAGTCTTCCGTGCTGGTGAGTATATACCTTTATATCTTCGTTGCTATCGGCTACTAGCACGACAGTTGTCCTGATCCATCCGGTAGATAGCGGTAGAAAAACAACACATTTAAAAAAAAAGATTAAGCTATTAAAAGCTTAGTTGTAGCATAAGCTTTTGTATAATTATTTATCAGGTTTTGTGCGTTTAATTCGACATAATTCTATCGAAAAAGAAAGGATTCTTTTTCAATCCAGAGGAAGCTTCGGTGATGTTAATTATTAACATTGGGGCCAACACTTGCATTGCGGTCGTCAATTTCCTTATAAAGGAAATCCATTTGACCATTCCAGCTAGTTATGATTCAAATGAAAGATAAATATCTGTTAAATCTTTAGAATTTCTTAAAGAATTAAGACAAGAAACAAATTGTTGTTATAAAAAGCTCAGCATGTAAACATAATTAATTTGCGCATACTTTACTTATTAGGACACTTAAAACATGTATTCTAGCATAATTTATAAATAGAGCAAAGTGATTGATACTTCTAAATAAGGTGCGGTGAATCAAGTCGTAGTGTATCCTTTAATCGTCGTTACAAGGGATTATTTATCGAAGCATGATTCACGCTTGCCGACTAATATAATGCTCATTTATTTTTATTATAGCTGTGTTTATTTATTTTCAATAATTATTATTGTCACGTGTTAGTAAGTCAACTTATTGTGCTGCCGGTAACGAGTTGAAGCAGTCCATCTCTGTCAATCTTACTTTTTAGAATAAATTTTAGAAGTTTCTAAGAGTAGAAGACGCTATATGGAATTGATATTATTATAAAGCTATCATAAACTTAATTTTGTACAAACGACATTTTGCTTACATACTTCATACATATTGTTAGATTATTGGTGAACTAGTATAACGCCAGGAATCCTCGTCGACTCGTGGCCTGGCCGTATATGGTCCGTTAGTTACCCTTGCTGGATAAGGAGTCAATAAGGTTATTAAAGAAAAAACCCGGCCATTGCCAATGTCGAAGCCTCGTATATCGTCCGTACATAACGGGGCATAATTTTGACTTTTAAATCGCGCATAAAGACACCGAGACGAGAGTGCCTAGAATATGTCACATACTTTTAACTTGTTCTCCTTTATTGTCACATGTGATATGTTGACGTTTTCGATATGCCTTTTTAGTGCAGTTTTAACTGCTTGTATTATTGACCTTAATGGAAAACAATAAATAATGTTGAGGGTTATTTCGATATTTAAAAAAAAGCTATAAAAATAATCAATTATCATTTTTAAAAAAGAGTTGCTTTGAATTGCCATTTCTGAAACAATTGTCCAAAACGATCTTCGTTTTTTTTAAACAAAATGAAAGGGACAACAATATTTATACAGTTATGGCAATGGAAACTCAGGGCAGGGTTACTATATAAGTTGGAGTGTCGCCTAACCTCAAAGTTCACGGTTGTAATATAATTAAATTCACAAACTAAGTCTGTAGGTACGAGTGAGTCCTTTTGTGTAGCCAAGTCAAGCACGTCCCCTCGAGTTTTCATCCATGTTTACACACCTACATATATAACATTCTTATTACACGCTCGCTTATGAATAGAACTGCCTACGTAACCTACGTTTATTCAGTGCATAGGAACCACAATTTTGGTATATAATATACTCGGTCTCATGGTGCAATTCATATTTTCATGTCCTAACTTGGTTAAACGATTCCCTTATCCACACTATCAATCGTGGCCTCCCAGTCAATCCAATTTATTTCTCTAATTGTGTGAAGCCGCGTAAGTAAGGCGTCGTCGCCGGCCAGTGCGAGGTCTAATTGGGCGCTAGTCGGCAATTTACGACACGCCTCTGTCGGATTGTATCACAAGTTAATTCACTAACGAGTCGGAACTATTCGAAGATATTATGTCACACATTGAGCCCAATTTTGAATAAAGCAGAAATAGGCACTAACATTGGATACAATAAAGAAGCTTGAGGTTTGTTTTTTATATCCGAAAATAAAAATATCAAAATCTTGCGTACATTGTCGTCTGGTGTTATAAAGTTGGCAGCTTTTTAAATAAGTGCTAGCAATCATTTTTTTTATAGGAAGTCATCACCTCCACTAGCTCATCCTATTCCCGTATAGATGGCCAGTATTGCCAACATTTAATTAACTTAATAAAAAAGATATCGTGTGTACACTTACTATTCTGTTGGCAACATAATCGTATTACCGCAAGCTTTGTTACCGTTACAGCTCACGGCCACAATACAGAAGTTGTAAACCGTTACCCTTGTTTTACATCGGATCATCAATCTACTAAACTACTCGGATTACTAATAAAGATTAATATTTTCACTAATTATAATGCTCAAAAGATTGTTTCAAAGATAATTAACTTCATAGTCAACCGAGTGCTTTCTTTTCCTAAAACTTATGTGTCAAGATTTTTAGGTTAGACGCTTTACTCGTCTCGTTATGTGACCTAGTAACAGTTTAAAATAGGTGACAGAATTCGTTATCTTTAGCACATAGTACTAAAATACCGACCTATTTAAAAATAAAACTACTTAAATAATTATTGAACTTTTTGTGGATCATTGTTACTTTTTTTAATCTGTCCAGTCAGAATATAAGTTAACAATAATTGAGTCATAGCGTAGGCGATGTTGTTGGCCAGTAATAAATTATACGCTATTGCGATGGACAAATATATTTAAAAACCAAATCTAGGAAGGAATTCCTAACTAGATGTGTCATATATACATGCCAAACTCAAATAATATAATTCTAGGCACATATTACAACATCCTAGTACAAATATTTTTTCTATTACATCAATACTTAAGCTTATTAGTTAATTAATGTTTAATTATTGTAATACATATTTATTTTCCTACATTTTTAATAGAACAGACCTTAACTTTGACTTTTTAAGTGTACGTTAATATAATAATAATACTTTAACTATGTACCAATTATTATTTAAATTTTCGATGACATCTTATCACTTTTCTGTTCAATCCTTGTTCCAAAGAGATATTATACATAGAGGGAGCACTCCATACTAATTTGACGTTAAAAAGCGTGCCAAAAAAGAAATTATTATAAAAAGAAAAACTTGCCAGAATCATGAAAAATTTTCCCAAGTTTGAGAAATTGTGTGTGTTTTTTTAATTTTTAAAATAAACAGTAGAATAAACTAAAACATTCACTAAAACGTTAATTGTCGTTTTTAATTATTATTATTTTATTTAAAACAATTTAAATCCAAACAATTTTTAACACAGACTATATTTGTTTTATACAACCATAAAACAAAAATAGTCTGTGTTAAAAATTGTTTGGATTACATTTTTAATTTGCGTTTTAAAAATGTTTCTATTAATTACAGTATTAAACTTTAGTAAATACTATGAAATAAAATTTAAATTTGAGAAAAGAGGTTACATTCGGTCGACTTTTTATGTCGGCAAATGTAATTTAGAGGTTAACACTAGGGGAAATCACCCTACGTCTGACCTCCGGAGGTCAAAGAAAATGCCTCACTTTTAAGCTTCGAGTGTTCCATCTACAGTATAATATATCTTTGCCTTGTTCTTTGTATATTTGTAGTCCAATATCATATTTCAATTCAATCAAGACTCATATTTCAATGATTCATCGATTATTTTAATGTTTCTATGTCTACTATATGTCGAATCAATATAATAATATGAAACGTTTACCATATGACTGTATAGGTCAATTAACCCTTAAATGGACGTTTTTTGTTTTACGTTTTAAAAAAATATATTTGTGTAATAGAAATGTGTTACTGTCTAGGAAATATATGTATTACTGTTTAGTATGTTGTTTAAAAACATCATTGTCCATTTAAGGGTTAAAAGATGTTAATGAAGTTTACTATGTTTTTTTCAAAACATGCAACCTAATATTTAGGATTCAGCTCTCTCGTTGAGTTTGAGATTACTGCCTTGACGGGACCAGTCACATATGTGTCTACGTAGTGAAGTTGAGCCGTTGATTAGTTTACGAGGCGAGGTAAACGCGCGTATGTTACAATTAAAGTAAGGTCAAAAATGTCATTTAGATTATTTATTGACCATTTCAATCATCGCCCGGTCACATCTCCGTCATTAATTTAACACTATAAGTAGTGGTTTATTAAATGATGTCATGATTTACCATGACATTATTACACTTCCGAAACACACATTCTACACACCAGGGGGCTACTCAAAGTACATACGGTACAAAGCGATTCGATAGCGAACATCAAAAATGTATGGAACTGACAATGACGTTCGATATCTCTGACGTGATAACCACGTGACTTATCGAATGTCATTGTCACTTTCATACATTTTTGTCGAATTTCATCAGCGATATCGCCATTCGAAAGATACTATGGGTAGGGCCCCTGAGTAGAAATCTGACGAAAAAAAGATTAAAAAGCTTATAAAATTTCTAAGTACAGTCACCCAGAGCACTTATAAATGTGATGAACCATCGAGAGTGCGGACCCCGCGGTAAAAAATGACAGTCTATTTCCCCCTACGATGCACACACACATACAAACATAAACGCGAACTTTATTCCATGTATTTAATATATTTACCTTAACTATTTTCACACAACATTTTAACTTGAAACAAGCAGAGGACCTTGTACTTATGAACACTTATTGTGTCACTCATTAAGTAGTGAAGATTTCTTATACCAAGTCGACATTCAGATACTCTGATTTCTTTAAAATAAATTGCTACAGACCTTGTTTACATTATCCTTGTAAACAATTAAAGCTTTATCAAATTGGCGTGGCGGTAAGATCCATTCAATTAAAGTCCCTTGTCATTATTTAGCACCGGCGACGTGTAAAGGAAATTCAAAAGCAAGTGTTATCGTGTGCGATCAATTAAGTTAATCCACAGGCTGACGGCGGGTGTAGGCGAGCGCTGTGTCGAGCTCGTCGCATCAGTAGCGCACCGCCAGCCGCGAAGCCTGCACGGCCATTACTCGAACATTCCACACAAAAATTCCCGCGCTTTTTATCTTTGACACTAGTTGTCAAACGAACTGCAAACTGTTTTGCCATTTACATAGTTTTTTATTCTATAATTAAAAGTTAAAGGACCGTGTTTTAATCGGAAGTAAAGTAATAAAGTTATTTTTTTAACGTCGATAAATTGTATGAAAGATGTCCGCGGACGTTTTAAGTGATGATTTCAAATCTCGCCTGCATCTAACTACGAAAACTGTAGGGCAGGAGAGGATACGAAGGGCGAGGGAGAATAATGAGGATGTAGCTATACTATCGATGTTCCTACCGAACGCTACCGCGGAGCGGGAAAACAAGAAATTCTGTTGCGCACTACGGGACAAATGCTTACAAGGCGATGCCAGGAAAACTATTGCAGGTTTTTCTTTACTTTTATACATCCATGTTACAAAGATATAGTATT
>QDHC01003140.1:72027-95225 GCA_013186455.1 Papilio dardanus tibullus
ATGTTCTGTATTTTGGAATAAATTTTATGAATGTACCAAACGTAGAAAGTACAACAGTAATAACACTGATTCTCTGTCTGTTTCTACAGTCTGTTATTCTTATAACGCTATGATTTAAATCTGGTGACTGCATACCCGTTCAGTAATTATGTAAATACATTTTGGTTTCTAGATTTTAAAGTTTATCATTTTTAACAAAACTTTGCAAATGATAAGTTACGAGTTGTCTTGGCGTATTGCTTTTAACTTTTTTGATATAATCTTAATACAATAGTATTAAAATATTTTCTCGTTCATTTGACAATTATAAACTTAATTTGTCTGTGATAAAAAATTAAATAGCACAGCGCACCCTGGTGGTCAGTAGTCCCAGCGCCGCGTCCGCTCTTCGTTAATTGAAGTCGTGTGTTATCTCTCGTGTTTTAATTAACTGAACAATCTGTCGATTATAATTATTGTATTATATCGTCCATTAATAATAGTAATATGGATTATGTTTCGCAAAATGTATTTCCCATTATTATTATTGTATTATAGTTTTGATACGTTTCTTAATTGCATTGCCGTAATGTTTAAGGCCTGTTATTCGAGAAATATTTTCAAATTTACAATACACATAGTTTGCTAGAATGACCTTGTTTAACCTTGGCCTCACAGCAATTAGCGCGGGAGTATTGACCTCGGTTCATCAGAACTAGTTGGTAACGCTATTTGTTACGTAGTCATAATACTATCAAATAGAATAATAACCTCATTCTGTTGGCAGTCGGTTACATACATTATCCATAACTTTACTCCCGAAATCATCAGTACAAACTTCGGATTTCTTTACATGATTTCTTAGCTAATTCTTGCCTAACGAGATGTTATTTATTACATAGGCACTAAGAAGATGGAGTACAAGACCCGGCAGTGGCACGAGAAGTGCTTCTGCTGCGTGGTGTGCAAGAACCCCATCGGGACTAAGAGCTTTATCCCGCGCGAGCAGGAGATCTACTGCGCCGGCTGCTACGAGGACAAATTCGCTACACGCTGCGTCAAGTGCAACAAGGTGATAATGACACGCTCATAATTGTTAGTTAATAAAGAGTTTGCTGGTTTAAAAGTAGTAAAAAAAAGGTTAAAGGTTCAACCCATGATGGGCTCCATTTTCCGCAACTCCGCGACCAGCGCGTATTTTGCGTGATTACACATATCTTTGAATTTCTTCGCCGATATGTGCAGACATCACGATGTTTTCCTTCATCTAAGAGCGTCGGGAAATATGTACATATGAAAATCAAAAAACACATTGGTACATTGCGGGATTCAAACTCGTGACCTGCAGTTTACAAGTCAGAGCTAAAACCACCGGCCACCGACGCTCTAAAAGTATAGTTGAAAAAAAAACATTTCCAATACTGTCTGTTCGAGGCAGATCACTCGTTAAATATCGTTGAAGAAACACTTCATAGAATCACATTTTCCAAATCCAGCAAACGATGATTTCGTTACCGCCAGTTCTATTTTTTATTATTTTATTAAGGCATTAGATATCGGTGTCCTTTAGCCTCACCGCCAGTTATATTACTAGTGTCGCCATCTAATTCTTTTGTATAACAATATGTTCTGTTGATCAGATAATAACTCAAGGCGGAGTGACGTACAAGAACGAGCCGTGGCACCGCGAGTGCTTCACGTGCACGCACTGCGACACCTCGCTGGCGGGACAGCGCTTCACCTCCCGCGACGACAAGCCGTACTGCGCCGACTGCTTCGGCGAACTCTTCGCCAAGCGCTGCACTTCCTGCACCAAGCCCATTACTGGTACAAACAGTACTAAATATCTGCCCATAAAACAAAATAACTCTACTATAGAATCTTTCAAACCAAAGTAAATGCAATTCATTATAGGCAACACCTTCAACAATGAAGCGAAGAATAGCCAATTCTTAATCAAGAATCGTTCTTAGTTTTTGTTCCATATACTTGCAGGTATCGGCGGCACTCGCTTCATCTCATTCGAGGACCGGCACTGGCACAACGACTGCTTCATCTGCGCGCAGTGCAGCGCCTCGCTCGTCGGCAAGGGCTTCATCACCGACGGACAGGACATCATCTGCCCCGAGTGCGCCAAGCAGAAGCTCATGTAAATACCGCCTCGTCCCGCCCGCCGCGCCCCCGCACCGCACGGACCGTACGCACACACACACACGCATACACAGACACACAACACACACATAGATAAAACAACGAACATCACGATTTACTCGCGATATCAAGTGTGCGTACTCATTAACGCTTAACATGTAACAAAAATTGAAATAAAATAATTCAAATTGTTAAATCCTCATTGGCGGTCGATTGGAACATAACATTTCGATACATGGTTGCGCTAAAGCTAATATATAAGGTACATAATAAATGTGATGCGATGCAGCGGACCACAGATGTCCTTTTGTAAAAGGATAAATCTATACCAATGTTATATCTTCATCTTGCCTATTTACAAGAGAATAAAATATTTTTAGATGTTTTTGGTAGAATGTAGCTTTGGCGCCGCCTCACATCGCAGGCTTACAGCTTGGTGTACCGCTGATTGTATGAAATGTTCACGATGTTGTGTGCTTGTGCAGCGACAAAACGATCCTACCGTTAGTCGCGATCGCGCGGGACTGGTGCCGCGGCGACACCGCGCACGACCTGACACACAATACCAATTACCGAAAGGTCATCCCTAAATAATATCCGACCCATATTTTTATAAAGAAAACGAGAAAATTACAAAAAAAAATGTGGATGCACAAATAAAGTATTTAATTTCGCTTCATTGTATCGATTTTTTATTTAAGTTGTTTATATATATTGTTTGTTTTAACTGTTGTTACTAATTACGGTACATCCACGCGGCCCATATTTGTGTATTTAGTTATGATCGCTAATCGCCGTATTATATCGCTTTGGCTGTTGTCTTAGACCTTTAGATATTTTTTTATATTGTCAATTCGTGTAGTGCAATTCACACGTTGCCTTAATAACATATCTAAGTCAATTTCGAGAATATATATTTTATTTAGTGATCATTGTCATGATGAAACGTTAACAAGGCGTCGCTCCCGCAGCGGCGCGTTTCATCGATGTATTGCATAACATTGTATAAGTGTAAGAAATTAAACATAGTACGTGTTATATTTAAGTATTTATTTTAATGAGAAGGCACTCATTACGCGGAGTGAGGTGTAGGGGCCGCCGGGGTTGCCATGTCGCGTTCGCGCAGTAGTAATGTTGCCATATGCCCGGCGGCCGGAGCTTCCTAACACTTAAATAAGCGACTCAGGTCGACTAGTTTCTACTAATTAAATATTAAAAACTATTTTTCGTTGTCGAATAGGACCTTGTTACGATAATGTAATCGAGATGTTATCGATATTTTTACATTATAATAATATTTCTAGTGCTAGAGTTAAGTAACATCGGAGTTTGGAGTCGACCAGGACACGTTTGGGGATCACTTTATAAGGGTTATTTGTTAAGGGTTAAATTATTCAGATGTTGAAAGTATATTTATAATAAATGTGTACACATATAAAGGAGCCGCTTAGCTGTGTGATCTGATCTAATCTTTGTATAATCTGTACCCGTACCTTACTGTATAAACTATCAAACTGAAATAAAACTATTAAAAGTAACTTAATTGTGAGTTATTATTATTTCACCCTTTATCCAAAACCATAGATAGATATATATTTCTTAATTATGAGGATAGACACAAAAAAAGATATTAGAACACTTTATATACTTACACTTAATATATTTAGAGAAATATAATTTATATACAGCTAGACATAAAAGTCGGCAAAAAAAATTACAATTTTCTACCAAAGCCACACGAGAAATGGTATTTTAAAGCTTCTATACAAAGTAAAACAATATTTTTAATTATTTGATATAATTTACAATTTCGCAAGCTTACAATTAATTTAATAAATACATTTATTTAAGTAAAGCTTAATATAAAAGATCTCTTAATACATTTAATTGTAGTTTGGTGTAGATGATATTCAAACATTGTCAGAATTTATTGATTAAAAAAAACAGTTTTTTTTAATAAAACTTATCCGCATATTCATTTTGATTTTATGCGTAATTTAAATAGATACATCCTGATAGTTAACATTGTGCTATTTTATTTTGAACATAAGAAAAGCAAAATTTATATTTTATACCTATTCTGTGACATTATTAAAAAAAAAACAGCAAAAGCTTTGAACACTTCCCTGAATTAATAAAAGAGAAATTTCATTGCAATAGTAATATATCACTTTATTTTTTCTTTGGTTGGCCTTGAATACATTAATATTACAATTGTATTAAATAATATGAATAATTTTCGATTTAAATATTTACAAAAATTTGAAAATTCGCAGAATACATTTTAAATCGTCACATTTTTCACAATAATGCCATTGAAACCGGCATAACTAATTATATCAAATTAACGAGGGTTTAATACCTTTTTTCGTCTTATATTAATTAATAAATTAAAAAAAAACATTATCATTATCTGGTTAAGTACATATTTGCTGTAAGATCTTTCTTTAGTAGAATGTTAGTGTACATTATACTTTAATGCACAAAGTAGGTAGCAATTATTTTTACTTTTGAATTGCTAGGTATTTGCCTTTTCCATAGACATACATCAATATCAATACTATTTGACCAATTTTGTAGGCATAAAATAAAAAATCATATCGTAAACATGTCCAAACTAGGCATCATCCTCATATCAGTCGGTCCCAAAGTACTTCTGTCCGAAGTGGTTGGGCGCGACAGGATGCAGCTCCGCGGTGAGGATGTTGAGGCGCGGCACGTAGTCGACGACGGCGCGCGCGGCCGCCGGCGTGCAGAACAGGTTCGACAGGATTATACGCTCCTCCTTTACACCGTGTTGAGTTAACACATTCACCGCCTGGATGTGTAAGGATCTTATTTACTACAGCCCATAAGCTCCTTTTTACCGCCAAATCCACAGTCAATAGAGATCCTGACCCTACAGCTTAATTACACCGATGTCACGTAAACACGACGTAAGTAAAATCCGAAGTAAAATTTCAGTTTTTATCGCGAACTCGGTCTAATGAAGCCATAGGGTAAGTGTGTACAGTCGAACCTGACTAAGCGAGAACTGGATTATTCGGTGGCTCAGGGGTTTTAGCTCTTAACTTGTAAACTGCAGGTCCCGAGTTCGAATACCGCCATGTATCAATGTGTTTTTCGATTTTCGATTTTCATATGTGCATATTTACCGACGCTCTTAGGTAAAGGAAAACATCGTGATCCAGCCTGCACATATCGGCGAAGAAATTCAAAGATATGTATATTCACGCAAAATACGCGCTAGTCGTGGAGTTGCGGAAAATGGAGCCCATCATAGGTCAAAACCTTTAACCTTTTTAAGCTCCTTTTTACCGTCAAATCCACAGTCAATGGAGATCCTGGCCCTACAGCTTTATTAGACAGGTGTCACGCAAGAAACGACCTTACGCCAAAATCTCAGTTATTATCGCGAACTCGGTCTAATGAAGCCCTAGGATAAATATGTACACTTGACCCTGGATAAGCGAGAAACTGGATTAGTTAGAATCCTCTATAAGCGAGTCACGCTATGGTCCCGAGGGATGATTTTCATATCAGAGAGAAACCTCTAAGCGTGACGAATATTCCGTTCCCTTGGACTCCAGAATCGACTAGTAAGTAAGAAAATATCAAAATTGTCTTGCACTAGTAATCAATATGAGTAAAGTTTGCGTACTTTGGTGTAGTATCCACTTTCTTTTTCAATTACAATGATCACTGTATTATAGCACTTTCAATTAAATAGAACAAACTAGATTAGTTATTTAATAGGCTACTAAGGCTTTTAAAGGCTAGAAATATACAGACCTGTTTCACAGTGTTGCCAGTAGACATGATTGGGTACATAAGCAGCACCTGCCTCCGTGCTATGTCCTCCGGGAACTTTGCATATACCACGTGCGCCTCGTGCGTGTCAGTGTCACTCTCTACTAAGATCTTACCGATGCGAATCGACCGGCAACAATCTCGAAGACCCTGGAATTTAGAATTAACCCTTAATTTGGCTAGAATCGTTACAACGGACAATAAAATGACATATTTTTTGATATTTTACAGAAATCTTAACATGTAGATGGGAAAATAACAAATAAAAAAAAAAACATCTTGCCAAATAAGGAAGGGTTTTAAAACCTTTATTTTACTTAATTGTTCCTATATTAGTCAGTACCTACACCGAAATACATGTTTATTAAGCTGATGAAGCAAATATGTCAGACTTGTTCGATCATTTTCTCGATTAGTAATTGTTACATATGTAATACAAATCATATTAATGACTTCTCAAAAATACAGTCCAACCTAGATATGCAAGAGTCCAAGAGACCATGACATTTGTCCTGCTTACAGAGGTTTCTCTTTAATCCGTTTATCTTGCTTATGGAGGTAGCTCGGGAGCATAGAATGACTATTGCTTATAGAGGTTTGTCACTTATCCAGGTTTGCCTGTATTACAATTTTTAGGATTCCTGTTTTAAAACCTATGCAGTTATACTTACTTGTTCCATGGCCTCCCCTGACCTAACTATAGATACTCCGCAGTTCCCTGCACCATACTTAAGTCCCTTGTACAGCGCTCCTGTGGGTGTGACCACTTCACAGTCAGTGAAGGGCAAGTTGTTCAGACTTTCCTCAATAACAAGTCGAATCAGACGGTCGGCATAGAACTTGAAATCACTTCGAGTTGTGTTTCTGTAAAATTTACAAAACAGATTAGCAAAAGTTAATCTACTGCTTATTGCTATTCTATTCTGTTTTATCTGTATACATTTTCTAAATGTATCTTAAATTGAAATACAATTGAAGCAAGGCCTTAAATTGTTATATTATTGTAATCAGACGCAGATTATAAAATTGTAATAATTAAACTAACCTACGTAAATCGTAAGAACATATTGATCGATATGGATAAATCATAACACTTATTACGCAAGTAAGATAAGAAACATAACGATAGTTATAAATAATAATAAACAATCTCATCGACTATAACCTAACTTACTTATCCCGTAAGATGGTTTGCAGTTCTTTAATGTTGTCATTGGAAGGAAGAAGACTCAGGCTGTCCCCAAACTGTTCTTTTACGTCCTCGGCACTCCATGGTCTGATATCAGTGTCGATCAACTCCATTTTATAAAAATATGTAATAAAAACGTGAATTGGAAAACTCAAGTATTCAAGGAAAAACGTCAAATGTCAATAATGACAAATCAAAACACAACCAGCTGTTTCACGTTTCGTTCAGAAATTAGAAACTCTTAAGAAAAAAAGTTATGGTACAAATAAGTAAAAAAAAATTGTTCTGGTTTGATTATTACTAAATGTTGTATTTAAGTATAATTTAAAAAGGACTTTCATCAATTATCGACTTCCGATAAAAGACATCATGTTCTTAGAGGTTACTTTATGTATTTTGTCTTTGAACCTCCCAACCTCAAATAATTTTATTCCTTGTCCTTTTAATCAGAAGTTTGCTGCGACCTTGAACATACTACCGTAAGTAAATTCTATTCTGGTGCAGTACATTACTCATCCAGTGATACCATTATCTAAATGCTAGTATAGAACTATTGTCTTAAAATGAACCACAATTTGCTTTTTATCGCTTGAAACAAGAACAAGTAAATAAAACAATAACATATAATGCGTAACGCTTTATTTGCCCAGAAAATACAAATCAATGAATGTAAGAATAATTCCACATCTCACGTTACAGCCACCGCAAGCGACCGTCGCTCCACCGTGTCCGTGTAACCTCAAAACATCCATCACAAAAATATATTATTCAAAATATTCCTTTCCATTTGGAACTGTGACCGCTAATTCTTTCTAGGCTGATTAACAACAGTTTCTTGTAAATGCGAGAGCTCGACCGTGTAAAAAATAAATAAATGCTATGATGACTGCGTTTTTATTTGTTCGTTATTTATTTATGAGTTATACTTTTTATTGAAACAATGCTCTTCGCGGTTTGATTTGACAATATATTAAAATTAAATAAAATTGTTTACAAAGGAACTTAAAGGCCCAGCGAGGATTATTCGAGTTGCTATAAAAATACGCAACAGCCCCTAAGTCTAGGAAACAACTCGAGTAACGCTATCTAAACAGCGGCAAAGCGATAAGCGAAAACATAATAGAAATGGATCAATAAAGTCCAGTCGGAAAAAACACAGCCCGTTTTCAAAACTCGGCTTAAAATTTATCAAAAACAAAACATCAAAATCAAATAAAGTTGAATCATCATTATTTACATAAACTTGTCGTGTAAAATATTAACAAAAATGAAATAAATTAGAGCGTACAATACTACGATAATTCGTATAAAATTGTCGAAACATGTCCGTCTCTGCGACGGCGGCAGAAACTCTTCGCCATTCCACGTAACAAGGTGACCTTAACAAAAGATGAGTTCCCAACCCGTGCTGAATTACATATAACCTGCCATGTCCATGAATGTATAATGATTCTAAATTAAATACCAAGCCTGAAATGAATCAAGGATAGCGACTTACGCTCGAACTATCTAAAAACTTTCAACTTCTCTATGGTCAAGATTCTCTATGATCTAGATAAAATTGACCTGTCCTAAATCTAGCCTAAACTCTGCCTAACGTCACTGACACGTGAATCAAACCTGTTGTGTAACGGAACAATATTCTATGCGATCTAAAAACTGTTATTCAATTCAACCACCAGAGTATTAATTAATTTATAATTAGAACTTTACTTATATACGTTAATATTTTATTTAGAGGCTTTGTGTACTTTTATGTCGTTAACAAACTTAACAATATTTTGAACCCTTATATAATTTGCATTTTAAAATGGTACACGAAAATAAATTCACTAGAATGCTTACATTTAAAAATGTTACTATTTTTTAATATTAGCGCGTTCGGTACACAAACTAACATTATTTTTGAAGTCAAAACAAAATATTACATTAAAAAAATGAGCAGTATTTATTCTACAAGGTCCTAATCGACCGGTTGGCTTTTAACAATTATAATTTAAAGTCTAGTATTTCGCTCACATATTTTTATAAGTTTTAGTGATTACATGTTGCATTTAGATTTGTACTAAAAAGATATTGACGTTATCGACTTTATTGTAGTCCATCTGACAAAAGCTCGGGTCTTTCGACCTCTAGACACACACACTCTTCTTGATCGACGACAATGGTGCGGTTGTTCGTCAGCAAGTATACTTATGTCAAAATTGGCATATAAAATGACAAGACTTTACATCACTTTTGCCTATCGAGCCAAATAAGTGTGTCGAACTATAATCCCATTTTGTACATCATCAATATATCCGACAGCTTATTTCGTAGTAAATGACAATCTGCGCTCGTCTTACAAGCGCCACATAGCATAAGAAGTATCCAAGGAAAGACCCCACCGCGGCCGGTGAGTACATTATTGCTTATTTACTTTCTCATACAGTCAGAGGCCTCCCCTTCAACTTTGCATTCTGTACAGGTCGATATAAACTATTACTTTACAAATAAATTATTTTAAAATCACTCTTCCTTTTATTTAAGTAATAAATACATTAAACGATAACTATGATGATTTTTGCTGGCACGTAGTTTACCTCTGCTTTGACTTAAAAGTGAAGATTTAACTAATCAAGTTTTATACAAAACAATATTTAAGGAAAGCAAAGTTGCATTCGACTGAAGAAAATTGAAATGTAGAATTCGACTACACTAATTTGTACCTTAATTTTATCACACTATAGCGATGAGGGTAAAAATAACATTTTTAATAAACATCAAAAAGGTGTACGTGCCAGCAGTATTCAGCGCCCTGGGACGCCATACTGTCTGCGACAAGTCGCGGAAGTAAGGCCCGGGCCACACCGAGCGGAAGGGGCGGTGCATGGAATGTAATGCGCGAATTGTGTCCCCGCCCTCGCCGCGCGCTTACTGCGCAGCGGCTGGGATGTACCGGATACATTTTTATTCTTACTTTAAAATCACTTTTTTGTCACTTTACAATTTTTTCCAATGCGGCTTCATGTCAAAATGTTATTGCTAATGCTAATTATGTGAAGCAATACACCAAGTTTAATTATGTTATTTGTTTCCTTGACTGAAATTTTCCATTAATATTTAAGCTTTTCAAAATTATATTTATCTAAGTTTGACGTGTCAGTAAATGTAAATTATTGCCTAACAAAATGTCTACAATTAGTAAGATTTTAAGAAAAAAACGTAATAACAAACTACTAAAAAATACAATCTATACAAACCTAGTATGCACATTTACAATAGTCGTTTTTATCTCTTTTAAACCAGCAATTATTTGCAGTAATTTACTATACAATAGGCGACATTTGATTACTGAACGTCAAGTCTCCGCCTGCAGCGATTTTAAAGTAGATACAATATTTAAACTTTGGAAAAAACTTCGCACCTTTAAGCGTACAAGATCGCATGGCCCAAGCTTAACCCCCTTCGAGCCGCATCACTAAAACTATCGAATATCACAGGACTAGTGGACGACGCCGTTCTGTCTCTGTCTCGGGTAGCCGGTGTACTCAATCTTTGTGGATTCCTTGATCGGTTCCTCGGGCATCGGTTCCACTTTAGCCTTCTTGCCTCGTTTCGGCGCGAGGTACGCCTTGTAAAAGAAGTGTGCGAAGAGGACAAAGTATGAGAAGTACATGGCCATCGAGAGCTTGATGTTTATCTGACTGATGTGGCAGGAGTGCGGAGGCGCAGTGGCGAGGTAGTTGTGTGCCCAGATGTTGATGGCGCAGCCGACGATCATCTGCGACAGCTGCAGGAAGGTGATGGTCATGGCCAACATCCGCGGCGGGTACTTGCCCATACTGACCAGCGCGTAGTATGAGTACATCACACTGCAAATTAAAATATACTTACACTTAGACATTTAAAAATTTCAATTTTTGATTTCTATACGTTGCGTAATACTCTTTGGTTATAAATAAATGTATTAATAATTTAATTAAGTGGCGTTGCACGCTGTGGCGACTTATTTGACAAGGTGAATCTTTACGGTCGGTGATTCACAATTTGAATCATTTTGTTGTAACCACAAACTACTTTATTTCCAGTTATATGATTGTTTTATCCTTTTACTAGAAATGTATGGAATATATACATGGAATTTTACTCATAATGAATACATAAACTGCTGTTATGGGTTAATTTTATGTTTACCTTATGGAATATTACCATAATTAATTGCTTTTTAGAAGGAAAACTGGCAAAGACTGTAATTATAAACTATTCCTCCTTTTACAGAATGTAAAATTACACACGTATTTGTACGCAAAATGTAAATGCAAATAAATATTATAATAATTGAATATGAAATAAAAAAATATGGAATTATTGAATATGACTCGAAATATTTTCAAGGCAAAATTTGCAAAAGCTATTCCTATCATTGGTGATGCGCCTACATTGGTATAAATATAATGGCAGACTCACTCCCCACGTCCAATCAGATAGATTATTGAGAGTTGACGTATTGGCGCAAATATTGGCTTTAAAACATTGAGCTGATGAATAAACAAACATATTATTTGTTATATTATGATTTTTTGCTCTACGTAGAATTGAATAATTAGTTTATCGATGTAATGGAAAAATAAATGTTACAAATAAGCTCACATTAATTATTTACATTGTTTCTTCAATTCATAGTTACTACTATGTAACAAGGGGTCGTAACCCGTGATTTATTCCTCGCATTTACATTTTTAAATACTATTTTCATGTATTTCCTTACATTAAAGAATTAAAATAAAAAAAACTCTATTTAATTATAGGTAGAAAATACACGAGTAAAGGTGTCGATATAGAATTTGATTATATCGTACCATTAAATTACACACAAACAATCCTACTCTCGGGTGTCGAGCGTACCCTCAGTTAGGGATGACAAAGCATTAAGAAACCACTGGCCTAGTGTTACACAATAGAATTTCTTCCCAAAGCAAGTGCAAGTGGCCACTAGGATTAGCTAAAAAATTTGAAGCGACCCCTGCGCATAGATACCTGCAATTGCAGATGCTTTGCCTACCCTTAATCTACGGAGGAGGAGACGCACAGCAAGATGATAATTCCTCTCCCTATACGTCCCCTCCCCCGCCATATCCACTTCCCCTTTCCATCATTTCGTTATTAGGAAATTATTGGAAGAGAAAGTGGATTAAAATTAGGCCTCCGGCACCACACTCCTCTAACGAAACACGGAATAGCTTCCATTTGACGCCTGTCTTCTGTGTGGTCGTGGTATTTCACCGGGCGAGCCGGACAATTCGTGCGAAGATGTTAAAGCGGGCTCTACCACTATTAAACTGTGTAACGGTTGAATAAACTCACCTATGAACACAGTAGTTCATAACGACGAACCAACGCGCGGAGGAGGTGTACTCAGTGAATGAGAACCAGGTGTACAGCAGGACGGTGATGTGGTGGTACCAGTGCAGGAAGATGAGCGGCTTCTTGCGCAGCACGATCAGCACCGTGTCACCAAGCTCTGGCACCTTCGACAGCACGAACATTGTCGTCCAGAAACCCGACACTTTGTCCTGCTCGATGAAGCTGCAATAGAACATGAGCTAAATTAATTTTCTTAGTACTCTAGCTGTAGTCCGTGACTTTGTCTGTATACAATTAAAAAACAGAGTAAGTAGTCTATGTGTTCGTCTCGACAGTGTTCTACAATTGTATATATCATCCAGTTTCATGAAACCGTTCTGTGAATAAACAATTATTAAAAGAACATGCTTGCTAACATCAGTAAGATGGTATATGTAGACGTTAAGTATCCGATCCTACCATTTTACAACCCGTACCGTCAATATTTACCAATACAATATCAGTTTGTGCCTACAATGTTTCGGCTTCACTAGACCAAGTTTGCGATTAAAACGGACTTATGCCGAAAAAAAATCACCGGTAAAGAAATCCATGTTAATTTACGGATCGTCAATCAATTTCAGGAGTAAATACAAGTATTTAACCTTTCAATGCGTGATCCCTAATTATAATGATTAGTGGTAAACCTTTTACATAACTGTCGATTGCGTGTATCCTAGCTATTGTTATTGATTAATATAGTACTTAACAATTTGTATAATACTATAATAGTGCACAAGGGGAAAAAAGTGGTACAAAGTAACGTGAAGTCAGCTAAACCGACCTTGGTACAGGGTATCGGAAATAATTCAAGTATAAATTAATCTATTACCAAGCAGCAACTCATTAAAAATACTTAACAAAAACGTTATCACGTTTTAATATTTTGATCACGAGGAAATATCCATAGGTAATAAATATGTTGTTATATAAGATACAACGTGCAAATAAAAAAAATGTAAATCCATAAAACTTTAGCATTACGGACAATAAGAGTCAATTATGAGTATACCAATAATTGCAAAGTTATTAAAGTAATGTTATTACTTATTATAAATTGGCAGTGTATTTTTGTGAAAAAAAAACTCTTCCGTCGATATCCTTGTTTTCAAGACAAAAATAAGCATATTTCTTTTGTTGGAGCAAACCAAACTAAGTAACACTTGCATGTATAGAGAGAAATACAAAAGCAGGAAGTTTAAACGTTGCTCATTATTCCAGACAAGAACTTTTCTACTGACAATGCTAAAAACAAACGAACTTTTCTTCTATAAGACTTTTACTTTGAAACAACCCAAATTGTTAAAAAGCTGAGTCGTTTGAATAAAAGATGGTTAGGACTAAATGACCCGAATGCTTGGGTACCGCATTTAGTGCCTAAGATAATATATTATCATCATCATCATCACCCTATTGTCCTCCACTGCTGAACGTAAGCGTCAACCAACGATTGCCGATATGTTATTCACAGATAAAATTCTTGAAATATCGATAGCCATCAGAAATGGTGGTTTTTATGGTAATAAGAAAACCCGTCTTAACAAAGTGCGTAATACACCAAAATATATTATTGTAAATATTACCACTTAATGACAGATAATGATCGAATCGTCATCGACTCCTACGTCACCGAAACCAGTATTTTTTTACAATTTTAACACGGAACTGATTGTTTAATATACGCATTTTAAAACATGTACTTGAACAATGTAAAAAAATATATATAATTAGTGGAAAGTTTTTACTACACACTAAGAAACTTAATAAGTACACAGATTTTAAAAACTATATTACAGAATGCAATTTAATATTAAACAGGATATCAATCGTCATATCGCAAAACTATTATTTAGCCTCGATCTTTGAGATAAATTATCAACGAATACGACATCCTTATAAGTAACGTCGAAATTATAAACAGTTACGAATCTAAATGCTAAACATTATAAAATTTTCTTAAAGAATTTATCAAGAAAATGTTTGCGATTATAACGTGATTTATCAAAAATGTTGTTTAAAATCTAGCTACATTTTAATTTAAGCTTCTGCATTTAATTAAAATTTTAAAGGTATTTTTGGGTAATCTGTATGTATCATCATAATATTGTTCGTATTACTGCGGAACAAATTGTCTTCATGTCTGATCTAATGTTTTTCATCGTTAAAGTTTATCCTTTAGTTTTTATACGTCGTATAACTTGAATACAAAAGTAATAAATATGCACAGATTTTATCATAAATCGCTGCAATTTTACAAATTACCTTATAACAATATAAAAAAGACAAATACATAATGCGTTATTATCTATCTAATACATATACAGCGTGTCCCAAAATTCGACGACAATACAGTGTTAACTTTTTTGCGTTTAATTGTACTTTGATACCCTACCCCATTCGATTGCCACTGTCTTCAACTATAAACATACCGCTGCGTTTTTATTTTAAAAAAGGTAACATAACTTTGAAACAAAAAGAGCTGGAATTTTTTAATTTATTTTTCCTCTATGTATAGTTACTAATCTGGTGATGTACTGGCTTATCGTTGAATTTTGGAACACGTTGTAGACATGCGAACATAAACTGATCGTTGTCTTCGTAAACTTCATAATTTGATTAAATGTGTTAAATGTTTTAATAGTATTCAATTATTATGTCTTAGTTAAAAGGTTCTTTTACTCTTACGTATATAAATAATTACATAGTTTCTGATATAATAGATACCCTTTAGTTATTCACACTTAATGTAAAGAAGGTAATAAAGTAAGACATTAGTCCCCTACCATGAAGTATTTATCGTGTTTTACCGATTTATTTTTGACAATTTTATTAAAAAAACATACATTATTTTTGACAAAAGGAATTAAAATAAGAGAATTTGGAGATCTTATTTATGATAAAATACAAGAATTGAATGTAATAGGTTCTACTTAAGTTCCTTATTATATGACTATACCATTCAAGCTAACCCCGATTATCCGGTTCCTTCTACATATTTAAATACTAAAATAACGTCATATAACATATCATTTGAATTAATTTAGTTTTAGTTCCTACGTAAATAAATATTTATTTTATAAACCGGTTTAAAAACGTAAAAGGTAATACAACATTTGAATTAGTCAATGTAATATCATTTATACAAGCTACAATTATAATAACGTTGTCGACTCATCGTTGACAAGTAGACTAGTTATAGAAATAAATAAAACTAGGCTACTGGAGCTATAGCTCCGAACGTGGAATGATATGGTCAAATATGGGTCGATCTGCAAATACTTGAGCTAAAGACATAGGTCCTTTGACTCGTGAATTCCATTGAAACAAGAATAATATTTAAGAATGGACTTAAAACTTTTAAAAATACATGTTTACGCCAGGGGGGTTACAGTCGCTACGAAGCGATTCAATAGCGATCGTCAAAAATGTATGAAACTGACAAAGACGTTGGATATCTCACACGTGACAATCACGTCACTTATAGAATGTCAGTGCCAGTTTCGTACATTTTCGTCAATTCCATCAGCGATAACGCCAAACGAAAAGTACTTTGTTTAGCCCCCAGGTCTTTGACTAGTCTTTATCTTCGTATCGTATCGTATTAAATAACCACCCCTACACAAATGCTTTCTGTGTATTTCATTGTAAAAACATACTATATACGTCTCAGATACATATTTGCATGAGATATGACGTTTTATGTTCGAAGGCTAAAATTACGTGAACAGTTCCCGGCGACCGAGTGACCGAGCAAAGTTAGAAAGCGTATTGCGCAACTTGGAAAATCTGCGCGAGCGCAGAATGCCAAAGCGAAAGTAAGTTTAATTGAGTCAACGAAAGTGTTACTGATATGTCGCGGTTTTGAAGCATTAGGGACACTCATTCCGGGAAAACGGCAACAAGATGAGATCCTGAGTTGCTGTGGATATGTAAAGGCACGAGGGGACATCTGCGTCCGCTGAGTCGTGCAGAAGCCTAGTGCAGAGAGCCCCGGTGTGTTCGTTCGAGATCCCGGGACTCTCTTTTACCGTACTCGAAGATGGCTGGCGAGGGGGTTTTTGTAAGTCAAATAACCCTGTCTTTCCCGTAGAAGGCAGAGTATCTTTTGAAGATGTCCACCCCGTAAACAAATAAAAAGGACACTCATTTTGGTCAATATTTGTGTCTAACAGTGAGTTTTCACTGTGGAAACCCCTACAAAAGTGTTATTGAAAAAAGTACCTATAATTTGTCACGGACCTTTTGGCACCCGAAGCCCACGGTCGTACAACGCTTATTAATATCCATTGAGAATTCGTAGATGGTTGTCTAATTAAATTAAAAGAGGAGACTAGTATTGTGTGTTAATATAGAAATCTATGGACTGCCTACCTCAACCTATCATTTCCTATTCTATTTAAATTTGACTAAGCTCTTCTTCTAAATGTATAGGAAGTGAGCATGTCACCACACAGTACCTACCTGACCATTTAAATGTATCAACATAGATGTAGAATTTATAATTTGTCAGTTTCCTCGATCATCTGCATAGCTAGTTTATGAGGAAGTTGTGTGGGTTTGTATGTCAGTGTTACACGTTATATAAAAGCTGTAGCATTCCGAGCAAAAGCTATTAACATTATGCGATGTTTCCGGAAATCTTTAGGTTGTATCAAACAGGTATAGCCGGGCTGTATCTTAAGTTTACATGTGCAACTATTACATTATATTTCCTCTCTTAATAATCATGATGCAATATCAACCCACAATAAGACAGACGCAGAATGGCACTAGACTAGGACTTAGAAACGAAGACCTAAAAAATAGAGTCCAAAACGCGGCACGTAACATACTGTTCGTTCTAAAATGGCAAGTGTTGTTGCTATTGTTAATTTAAGATCTCACTAGTAACCACTAGATATGACTAACAAGAACTTATGTAAGCATGCGTAAAATAAGAGAAAACTGGATGCTGTCTGCCTCAGTTTTGAGGTGACGTGAACTTGTTTGAAATATAACTGAGCTGAACATTGTCGAAACCTTTATCGCATATGTAATGAAAAGGGGAAGGTAGAAAGAGACAGATGTATAAGGAAATAAAGTAAATAGAGACTAAAAATAAACTGTAACTGACAGTTTTTTTTGCTTTTAATACGTTAATTATCTTTAGTTTGTATGCGGGAGATGTTATCTTTATAGCATTTACACATTATCAAGTACCGTTGCTAACTACACTGAATCACTGGAAATTACACTTATGATAAATTGTTATCTGTCTACATTGCCGAAATAAAAATTAGCACATTTTTACTGAATGTTAAAAAGGTTACACACTTTAATAGTAGGTACTAATAACATTTTCTTAGATAAAATTCCGCACGATTTAGAAAACAATAAATTATATAAAAATTACATTAAATAAAAAAAAACTATTTAGTACATAATAGCATTTAACAACGCTGGTTGTTAATGGTTTCCGAATTTTTGCCGTAAACTGGGATATCGAAAGGGTCCGAAAAGACTTCGAACCTCCCTTCAAAGCTAAATTAAAGTTAAATAAACATTAAATTAACTTGTAATGCTTATCAATACAAATAAACAATTTAATATGGAAAGAAACATTGACAAAATAATTCAAAAAACTCATGGTATCAAATATTAAAGGTCGAGTTGTAGTTATCAATGAAAATGCAGTAAATCTTGTTAACTAATAATGATCTTTAGAAAAAAGTCTGAGTCTCGAAAGATATTGGGTCCCTCCAACGTGTCAACATGTACCATCGAACCTGGGTAAGAGAGTCCAAGGGACGTCGATATTTGTGTCGCATATAGAGGTTTCTCTCTAATCCGAGTTTCTTGCTTATGTAGCTAGACGGGACCAGAGAATGACTCGCTTATGCAAGTTTGACTGTATATCCAGCCGCTCGTTTGCCTCCTTCTCTTATAAAAAAACAAGCTACGTATGATACGCAAATGTCCTTTAATATTTTTTACGCTATTAGGATCGTACTTGGTTGTTATTGAACGTATATTAAAAACTATTTAAGGCTGTCATGCTATATTTATACATGTGCAAACAAGGAAAATAATGAAAGGACAGCAAATGGCATTTGTCATATGATTTATTAGTGACATTGCGATGACTTACCATATCCATTCTTTACTACTTGATGGTCACAATGCCTTAAGTTACTTTTATGTATTGTAATGCAAATTATACAGTAATTTATTAGTCCTAGTCCTTTATTAGTTCGTATCGAAACAATATATTTTATACATCGCTATACAATTATTACTGTTATTTTCTAGTAATTCCATAGAATTATCCGTTTGTGTTTCTTTCCTTGCTATTAATCTATACTAATAAAAGAGAAACTTTGTATTTTTAATTTTTGTATGTATTGAAATAAAACAAGAACTACTGGGCCGATTTAAAAAAATCTTCCACCATTAGAAAGCTACACTATCCCCGAGTAACATAGGTCGAGTAACGGACGAAGTCGCGAACAACGAGTTGTAATTAAAATTACACTAGAATGTTCCGTTTACTTAATAATACTAAACTTTGCATATATTTTATTAGTAAGCTGCGATAATAAAGGTCACGTAGTATTACCTAACATTTGAACTTGGCCGTGGACTATCACTGCTCTCGAATGTTTGTCACTCGTCCAATGCCTGGTGCAATGTACTGCGGTATTAAGAACTTCGTATCAGATATTTTATTTATTCAATCACTATTTTAACGTACTTCTTTCTATATAAAAAACAACAGAGGACTAATAACGAACATAATTCAGGCTGTAAGCGCCCTAGGGGTTAGCGAAACTCAAAAATGTATGAAACTAATAATGACGTTTGATATCTCACACGCGACAATCAAATGTCAATTTTAGTTTTACACATTTCTGTCGATTCCATCAGCGATATCGCCAAACGAAAAGTACTTTGGGTGGCCCCCTACCATACCTTTCTAGCGTCTTACATATGACATCTATACAAACTTGTTTTCATACCGACTTCCACTGAAGTGGAATTATTGAAACATTTTTATTATTATCGGGAAATATTATAAGCGGTCGCACTTGACCTTAAAGCGGTTAATTAACTTACTAAGTTCAGGTCAACAATCGGCTGAGGTCGTGCAATGATACTCAGACCTTCGTGTTGCTCCACGCCCTAAGGTCGATTACACATTGCAGGTAAACATACCCCGAAACAAATCTTAATTATTCTTACTAAATTGTAAAGTATATGGGAAGGACACCAAACCCGCATTGCACGGTGCTGTCTCCGAGGAGCGTCTAAGAGCGCAGCGCAAGGGCGCGTGACGGGCCTCACCAGAGGCGACCAGTGGGCGTTGCGGAAGTAACTACTGTGCCCACGGCGTACACAATATGGTCAAGAGGGAACAAGGTGGTTTTAGTATGGTTATTCCCTTTGTCTCTTCCTACTAGAGGATTTGAGTAGAAGAGGGACATCCCCACATACCTAATTGTGCTCCCCCGAGAGCACTAGGATCCAAAACGTGATTCCACCTTGGAAAAAAATAAAAAGGATGTATGGAACGATGTTTGTTTGAACGTATCTCCAGAATCGCTGAACAGATCTCGTAGAACCGTTGTAAAGATGTAGAGCACAGTCTGTAAGAATGCTAAGTTATTTTAATCTTACGCGGACGGATATGAAAGCGAAAACTATTTAATAAATATGATTAAAACACCAAGTCGTTTTGTTTTAATTTCTAACCTATACCTTTACATTATTGCTATGTTAATTCATTTATGTTAATCTTGTCAACTTTTTTGTGCTCTGTTCCGAGCAGTCAGTCAAATCTATGTTATTATAAGAAACTGAAACAAAAAATATATTAAAGTTAGATTTGACACAGCTTAGTTTAGTGACTGAAAGATGCTAATTTATTATACAAGTCGCTACACTTTAATGTTAAAATTTCGGCATATGCATGATGCATAATGTATTGTATATGATTAATTTGTAGGCGGTCTTTAACTTACCAATGTCTTAAGTTGTACATAATCATTATTGGCATAATCGAAAAGTAACTAATAAAAATATTTCAATTACAGCATAGATTAAAAGAAGCAGATAAGACATGACATATGTCATACTGACAGCGACTGAGACACATTTATACGAAATATACGTAACGTAACAAAGACAGTGACATATCTTTGGTCCCTTTCTCCGTATACGATTTTGTTTGTTTGGGTCCAGAAATAAGACCCACACAAATATAACATATCATATAGTATTGTGGCGCTCCAAGCGTATTTTCGGTCAACTAATTTTTCTTACGTCCCAGGCAAAAGCTTAAAACATGATATTATTGGTTAAAAATCGTAGTGTTGTAGACACAACATACGTATGAAAGTCTAAGACATTTTTTGTCCCACAACCGTATTTGCTATAGCCAGTTTTATATTTGTTCTTTCTAAGAATTACAGTAATACTTATATTTTTCTACAACATAAGTACAAATGTTCACTTGTTTTTCAAAAATAAAACTAAACAGATCACCAAAGGTTATTTATTATCATCGTACAAAATAACATTATTTACTTTACAAAGTAACAATACAACATTGAATATTACTTTTAAATAAAAATAAACAACAAAAACCTACTACAAAGAACAGTAATGATATGGTTAATAGAAATAAATTATAATAATACAAAGGAAAAGGTCTTGGTAGAAATCAACGCGTTTGCTACAATGTTCAAAAACATTACGTGCGCGAATTGTGACCGCATACAAGTGACAATTAATTTAATAATCATACGTATGATAATAATAGTGTAAATATTTTGTGCGAAAAATGAACACGATGGTTTTTCTTTAAATCAATTAACAACGTACTTGAATTTATGTACATAGTTTAAAGTACGAATTACCGAAAAATAATTGCACCAATACAATGATATGGATTGGTATATCTAATCGTACTTTACCACTACCAACTCATATTATTTTTAACTAACCATTGTTAGCGACTTCGTCCGCGGGGGAAAATATAGCCTTTGTTGCACGGGGATAATGTAGCTTTCTAATGGTGAAAGAATTCTAGAAATCAGCCTAGTAGTTCTTAAGTTATAACAATACATACAAAAAAAAAGTTTTTCTCTTTATAATATTGGCATAGATTATATATTTTTTAATAGGAACAGACGTAACTTTATGCTTTTTGTACAGTTGCAGCTGCGTAATTACACAATTTGAACATCACATTAGTTTTTCTAAAGTTTAAAACGAAAAACGAGTAGATAAAATTGTTCCCAGCAAACATTTTTTAACGTTTCATACTTTCAGTTTTCGTTTTCTATGATACTTGGCTCATGGCCCAGTGCGGCATCCCCCTCCGCCGGCTGCTGTCCCAGATATCGATCCCACCCATTCACTCAGTTCATTCAAGAATTACTTCGGTATACTGGATTAGATAACTTTGGCACGTGATTTCTAAACGCCTTGAACCGATTACGATTAAGTAAATAGATTGTTTTAGTTGTTGAAGTTCAAAATGTATTATATTCTTTGATAAACACATCGATCATAGATCGTCATCTCCTGAATTACCTTACAATGAAATACCACTACCAAAACCTCTTGCTCTTTAACAGATTAAAATTTACTTCGATTTTATGTTTTTATTTTAAACACATGACATTTTTATTAACAAAACCTACACATAGATGTTTTATTATAATATTTGTTTTAATGTCTGAGTTCTTTTAAGAATTAAAGATATAATATTATTGGTTGTTATAGAGATATTATATTGAAAACACACCGTAAAAGAGTCTATTAATATGGCAACACCGGGATAATCCATGTAAATTGCTCGTTATTAGTTCATTTTCGCAAAACTGGTCCAGTTCCACATAACAAGTGATGACTCAATGAAACAACTCAACACTAAGATAATAAAGATAGCCGGATTGACAACACGTGTCCACTTAATAATTGACGTATACGATGAGATTTTGTTTATTTAGGGCCGTCGTACACGGATCGCTTCTAGAGAGAAAAGGTAAAATTAAGCTATATTTTTTGATCAATGTTTTACTTGTTGTATAATAAGCAAAACCCAATTTCTTGGGTGCAACGACGAAGAAATAATTTTACTTTAAGTATAATGCGGAGATACATTGTAATAATTTATTTATTTACCGAACTTAGAACTTTAACATTTTAATTTATTCAATTCTCATCCATTAGCAAATTGTGTTTCATATCATAACCATAAATTCAAACTTAATTAAATCATAACGTAAATAAATCGACGAAAAACTTGTTCAATGAATATTCATTAAATAAGTGTTAATTCTATTTAAAATCACACTTTTAAAAATATATTTTCAACAACCTAAAGGAACCAAAGATGCATCAGGAGCAGGATCCAGAGGGTCCCTTTTTTATAGGAGAAGGGGGCAAACGAGCACCGGATCAACTAAGTTAATTGGTCCGACGCCCACGGACATCTGCAATGCCAGAGGAACCACAAATTTGAGGGAGGAGTAGCTCTTTTCTTAAACGGGGGTACAAAGAAAACAAGTAAAAGAACGATTAGTTCAAGTTGAAGGCAACAGCAACATAGTCGCTACTGACGCAACATTATCACGTTATGTATTTAATTGAGCTAGTTTAAACTCGACACACGTAAATATGAGAAAATAAGTTAGATTTT
>QDHC01003140.1:108066-136174 GCA_013186455.1 Papilio dardanus tibullus
GGAGCGCGGGTCACGTAAAAATACGTATTTAGTAGATTTGTAGTGGTTAGCCATACATATAATTATGTGTATGTTTGACATTATATGCGTGGTCAATTCACGTAAAAACGCCCGCTGCACGCGTAATTCGGCGGCGAAGTATGCCCGCATGCCAAGTGTTAAGATATTTTGATAGATCGTCCGTTATCTTGTTTTTATATCTTATCAAAGTCGTAAGACATGAGATTAAAACTTCGCACAACATATGAACTTTATTTGGGGAATCGTTTTGATTCTTTTATTTATTCTTGTTGTTTTTTCATGTTTCACTCTCAAGCAACATATGGTAACAATAAAAAAAATGAATTTAACTAACACATATTTATTTAACCGAATCAACAATTTATATCATCGGTATATCCATAAAAATATGCGCTTTTTTATTAAATAGAATCGGTTCTAAATTCTCATCTTAAAAATGGTCGATATTTTATACAATAGAAAAGATCCGTTAAAAATTACTAGACTGAACTCCACGAGTTCGATGATCCAACATTAGTGTGACCAATTTATTGATTTTTAATTTTAAAACTAATATTTATTTATTCTAAGTGAATAACATATAATAAATATATTTGTAAACGACGTAGATATGAACTATGTACATGTATTTTTTAACTTTAAATTATTATTTAATTATGAAATAACCCAAATTCTAAATGGAAATAACAAACAAGGATCTCAATTGTCTATTCCGACCCATATAAATAAATTATGGCAAGATTATTTATAATGTACTTCAAATATATATAATCTATATAAAACAAAATACATTTATTTTTATTCATTATTTCACGATAAGATTTACATTACGATATTTTCACACTTTAAGTTCTTATTCCTGTAGGTTTGTATGAACTTTGCACATACTAGTTGGGTAGTTAAAATATATATTTTAAAAAAATGGGCATATACATGGGCACCCTAGCCGAGATGGACGATAATATAACTGTTCTTAGAATCGCAAAATTCCTTTTAGCCAATTTGCATCGAAGTTAAACAATATTAATACGTATGTATCAAGAATTACGGATTAAAATCCCATGAATACGATGAGATAACAGTTTTTACATAAATGCATTAAACGTTAATTCAATAATAGTTTTAATTAATAAAACCTTTTTAAACATCTCCGTCAGTACGTGAACAGGGCGAGGTAACGCCGGGTGGGAGAGGGATAGAGCATTGTTACATAATGCTGCAGATCAGATGTGGGGAAAAATTAATTCAGAAACTTTGCCAACGCCAAAAGAAGAAAAACAACAGGGTTATTACCGTGATGGAAACATTCTGATAATCTTACGAATTCTCATTGTTATACCTACATTGGTTTCTCATAATGCAATAATAACTATAAGAAATATATGTCATTTGTTGTACTTGGAACTTAATGAACGAGGTAAATTATAAAACCAATATACACTAATATAAACATCTTTAGCACGACATTTACAATACCGGGAATATTACCAAGTATTTTACTAAACGATATTGAAACTAGTAATCACAAATAATATACATTTAAATGTACATTTTTAGTATCAAGAAAACAAAGCAAAGTTTTTGTTTAAAAAATCTAGAAGTTATAATTTTTGTCAACCCTACGTCCAGCCTCCCCGGGGCCGTGAAAACAATCCGCATACCCCAAGCCTCATTCCACTTGGATCGAGAGTTGACCTACATCGCCGGCGCTACAATTCCTATCCTCTTCATAAAACTAACAATAACTTTATCGTACAAAATCTATTTATCAACACATCGATTCTATTGTAAATTCCCCTGGCATTATAGAACAAATAGTTCAAAATAAACATGCGATATGGATGATAATCTGCAGTTAATAACGCGCAATTAAAAATAACATAAATACGTTTTTAACTGCAGTCAGGACTCGCAATAAAAAATATTTAAACGTGGCAGAGGTGGCGAAGTTTTGCAGATCTATTTCTTACTATAGAGCTAAAGTAGAAACATCTAAAAGTGATACACACCTTTCATTTCAAACCTTTATAAAAAGCACCTTTCGTTTGTAACTACTTTCTCTTACAATTGTTTACAGATGAAATATAAGAAGTGTATAAAACTATTAGGCATTGTTACTAATAAGTATTTTAAATGCGAAAGTATAGATGCCTGGATGCATGTTTGTTAGCAGATTACTTCGAAAGAACAAACAGAAAAGGCTAAACAGATCTGGATGAAATTTGACGGAGATCACTATCTGGAATATGACATAGGGAACTTGACTGAGTTTCCTTTTAATTCATGGCCAATGTGAGAGCTAACGCATCTGCAAGTGTCAATGTCTATGGGCAGGGGTCGCTTCGGATGTTTCAGCGAATCCTAGTGGCCACTTGGTCGTTTGCCACTCTGTGTTATAAAAAGTCACAGGTGACATTTAATAGTAATATAAACATTTTTATTTTAGCTGGAAGTACTCTGAGGCCAAAGTAATTAGTAGGCTAACAACCTTTACATTATGTTTTAACTCAGCAAGGGCATGAACTAATTATTTTTTATTAAAAATAATTAACGTGCAACATAAGAACAAATATTAATTAATGATTATGTAGAAGTGATTTAATTCATATATCTGGTGTTTCTTTGTTTTTAGGTATAGTTTTGATCAATAAATATACAAGAGAAAGATGTTAAATAGGTAATATTATTTTAGTGTAGGTTACATTAATTAACAGATGCGGAATTTTTATTTTTGTCACATACTTAAAACAGGAAATATGTAACAGGAAATTGAAATTATTAAATGACATGTTAATTAACCTTAAGCATTCTGTGGCAATGTTTAAGAATGAATATTAACAAGATCAATTAATTGAAGGTTTCACTTATTAAATGTCATTAGCACACAATTTTTAAAACCCAAAACGACACAAAAATATTTTTATCCCGTGTAGCGGGAACGATGAGGTGGTCAAGGATGAAATGGACATTCATTAAAATGAAAGATTGTAGCCTAAAGGCTACAGTCTGTTTCCAGTGTGATGTTAAATATTATAAAAAATATTGGATTTAAAGATATTTTAAACCAATACTTTATGTTATTGTTGATCTCATATGTAAATCACCAACAAGGACTTGACTATCTTGGATAGTCAAGAGTCAAGTCAAGAGATTTTGGTCACCACACTTGGTCTGAGTGGATTGTTTTTAATTTTTTTTTACAAAAAATATATCATAGTTTTATCCTCAGATGCATATTACAGATTTACTTTGGTTTATTTTTTTGTTACATTTGCATTTTTTTTTCAAGCCTAATCCTGTTTAATTGTATTGGATTTTCAGATATACTACATTACTATAATAAGCTTAACCAAAAAGTAACAAATAGGTAATTTAATTCTTAATTTAACAATAACAGATAAAGGCTTTTGTGGTAATTACAGGAAAAAAAACCTCTTAATTATGTGACATGAAATTTTAATTAACACTAATTAAAATTACAAAAATAATTTAGCATTAACATTAGTTTTTTTATGTGTTATAAACATTTAAATTATTAATATTAAAGCTTACCAAATAAGCTTGAAAAAAAAAGTAAAAAAAAATTGTTTGTTACCGGGACAACAGATTATGTAAAAGATAGTAAGTTTTATTGCTTTAGAATAAAATTTATATTGAAAGTATTTTCTGACACAGTTGCTAGACTAGTTTTGTCTATAAGAAATATGAATAACATCTCAAGTTTTTGATAAAGTTTTTCTAAAGCTGCATAATAATATTATAAAAGCTTGATGTTAAAGCTTTTAATCTTCAATAATAAGTTTTGATAGATAGTTTTATTGAACCTAACTTCTGTTAAAATAAATTGAGGAAGTTATTAATAAAAGTTCAATATTTTGATACATTAATAAAAATTATTGTTAAAATATACCACATTCTATATAATTATTTTTTTGAATCTTACAATAAATATAATAGAAAAAGTGGATCCTAAAAATAAACAATATTTTCATGGCAGAGTATGTTAGTGTATGATGGTATAGTGAAAGTATGAAAAAGTATAGAAGCAAAGTCTTACCTGGGACGGTTCTGCATGTAGTACTGGCCTCCGAAGATAAAGGCCATATAAACTCCGACATAATAGAAAGCCACAGTCCAATTTTCAGTCATCCATTTCCTATAATTTTCATGAATGAACTCATTTTCGAATTCGAATATATAAGAGTAGTTGGGAGTGACGTCCAAGTTATAATTCACGGAAGCCTCCATAGTTTAAATGATATAATAGTTAAATTTTTAAATCACACTGGAGAACACGAAACACCGTACGTTTTGAGACGGGACGTCAAACTGATATCGCCGGTATAGGATTAACCTAAAAATCTTTGAATAGGTTACTAACGTATTATATCACAGTTGCCTAAAATGCCACTTGGTAAAGGGCAGTACGGCGTACCGACTTATTGGCGCTAAATTCAATAATGAACGCGGAATGTCTTTAAGTTGATTATATATTCGCGTTGACGAGTTGAGGCGTCGGCCAAGCCTGTACTTATTCAACTCGCCACAGCGCGGACGAAACGATGAATGAGCTCACTCAACGTTCTCTTCACAGTCACACAGTCATACCGATCACGCCACTTATGACGCTATTATTATACACTGTGCTTTGCTTTTACCATGCATATTGCGCTCGCTAAACGCTATCCTTTTGAAGTTCTTCCGAGGAAGTGAAGTAAAACCTGTCAGACAGACTTCCGTTTGCAAATACAGATGAAATATTTTTTACAGATATTATAACAATAAAATTATATAATAATTTCATTTGTAACCTATCAACATTATTTATTATACCTTAATCACTTGCAATTATTTTAAAAATTGCATTTCACAGACGGTAAATTTGGTGATGTAGGTATTTTAAATCGATCTATACTTCTAAATCTGACAGACGGCAACATTTACTCTGTGTCGGTGTTGTCACGTTTTGGATATATAGAGATGGGTAAAATGGTGATATATATCTTTTTGTCTTGGTGATATATATCACTCTTGTATATCAGTAGCTCACTAAATATTTTGAAATAAGCTTTAAAAATAAGAGCAATTACGATTTAAAAATTGTTCTTTTTAAATAAACCTGTTTTATCTACTCTTGTCTCAAATAAGCCATTAAACATTTAAATCTCTTTCTTGCTCCCTGTCTTTATGAGTGACAAATCTGAAGTCGGTCCCTTGCTGTTTCAAATAATTTATAGGAAAAATTACTTTATCATAAAAGATATACATTGAAATTAAAAAGATATATGAGTTCTATTTGAAAGATATATATTTTTTATATCATTCACTCGCGCACCACCCATCTCTACTCTGTAATTAAATAATAAAAATAAACTGACCGTCTGGGTCCTGATAAAAAATTTGTTCTAATACGTGTCGTACATAAGGATCAGTATAACTAAGCTGAGAAAGCGATTTAGCAGCCAGGCTTGTCGCACAATAACATTTCTCCCTGACAACATCACCCTACCCTACAATTGTCATCAATAGTCTTACTGTGGCGCAAGCGCATAGTTTTCTCTCTCTTGGCAATCTGCAGAATAAGCGCCCGTTTAAATAATTTAATACAGGCAAGTTAATCATCCGCAGATTTTTCTGCATTAGTTATGGACGAAGTGAACTCAAAATTGTCGCCTTTCTTTTCTGATAAACCGGCTTTGTGGTTTGCGAAGGCAGAGGCTGTATTTTATGTATCGGGAATAACTAACGACCAAACAAAATATAACTGCGTGCTTTCAAATATTGATTCAGCTGAGGCAAAGGACCTTGTTGCAAAGACACCGACGCAAGGCAGCCGTTACGAGTGGATAAAGGACGAAATAATGCGGCGTTTCTCACGATCAGAATCGCGATGGCAACAGATATTCAAGGACGAACTAGGAGATCGACGGCCGTCACAGTTCCTGCGTACCTTGAAGTGTTTATTAGAAAAAGATTCGGTGGGCGATGTATTTTTAAGACAGTTATGGTTGCGACGGCTACCAATAGACGTCCAAGCAATCTTGCAGACCCAGTGGCATTTACCTATTGAAGAAATAGCCGTAATAGCAGACAGGATTATGGATGTTAGATCTATGCCGGTCAAGTCAACGGAGGCTCCAACACCCTCACCCGAATTCAATATTTTAGAGAAACAGATAGCAAAGCTTTCGAGTCAAGTTGACGCCCTTAAAGCCCAATGCCAAAATAAACGTAATCCGAGAAATAGATCCAAATCCAAAAGTGAAAGTTGCCACCGTGATAGTTCTACAATATGCTATTATCACTATAGATTTGGGCGTGATGCGAAAAAATGTGCACAGCCATGCTCGTGGAACGGATAAGTCAAAAATTATGGTACGGCCGACTATTACGTGGTGCATTAATTGCCCGAAATTAAGTGTCAAATCTTAATTTTAAAATAGCTATAATGGGTTCTACTAAAAGCTTAATTTGTCGTGGCTATGGATATGTAAGAGCTCAGTAGATCCAGAGACCATACGTCACGTTATTAAAAATAAAGTGTAAATGAAGAAAATACATTAGTTAGTGTGGATTTTTATTTATTAAATGTTTACAAGACTTGTGTCGCAACGTTACTTCTATCGAAATAAAAGGTAATAAGCAAATAAATTCATTAATTTTCACATTGACCAAAAAAGCATTTGGAAATATTAAATATTAATTGAATTAAACTTATTATGGTATCTCTTGCAAACTTTATCATGTTGTTGAAACGTCGGCCAAGTTCCATGCCAATGGGTAACTTTGGTACTGGCGTGGCTAGAGCATGGTTGACTGCCGAACTATTATAAAACATGTACATATAATAAGCGGGGGTTTCACCGACATTTAGAATCTTATGAAAGATTCCAGAGGTCAGTTCGATCCGGTCCCCAGTCCGTAGCTGAAAGGATTTGCCGATCCGGTCCTGTAAAGTTTCTGGTTCGTACACGACTAGTCCTTCCAATACAGTGAGGGTGACGTTTTTTAATTCTTCCGGTACATATTTCTCGTATTCATAACCTGTGAATAACAATTTTAACAAAGTTATTGGCCGCCCCTGGTCACCAAACTCAAACATTACCAGCGCAATCAAACAATCAGAACAAAGACTAGAGTCTCTATCAAGATAATTATTTACTGTAGCATAAAATCTCAATTATACCATGTGCATCTATATGTATACACTTACCAGGAAAATCTGCAAGAAATACAACGTCGCTATTATTATTCCACGAGTATACAGTTTCCCGCACATTCAACAAGTGTTCCCTCCAGCTCAGACCCTCGTCGAGGAGAGGCATCAAGTACGATACAGATGTAAAAGGAGACCATGAAACATTCAATAAGTCAACTTTCGGATCAAACATACGCTGAGTGAATCTGCCATTTAGGGAAGCCCAGACATCTATATAAATTGAGATATTATTAGAAATATAGCCTTCGTTATTTAAGCTGCGTTTTCTCGATTCCTTCACTATGTTATATTTGATGCATCGCGCATATTGGTGGATCATGTCACCGTGCCGGGACCAGCGTTCGTTAGGTGTGAAATGTTGTGGGTCGATGTAGAACTCAATGTCCTTCTCATTATCGACTACTTTTACGACGACCGAATCCATGTCCCACGTGTGCACCATCATGTCCCATGAATATCCGTAAAGACCATTCGTCCAATTATTGTAACCCTAAAATTAATAACTTAGTTAAGAATTGGTCTACATACTTAGTCCAAGATTGGCGGAACCATAATTTTTTAAATAATAAATATGACTCAATTTCATTATCAAAAAACGAATCACCTTTGTAATGAAGTGTGAAAATGGTAGAAAACCTTGTATGAATACGAAAATTCCTATTAAAATACACGTCAATATTCTTTTTCTTTGATTTACATTTTCTCCGTCGGTGACATCAGCTTTAGCATTTACTGTCGGATCCGTTTTTTCAATACTCTCTTTGTTAATTTCGTTTTCCTTCATTTCCCTAACAATTTCATCGACTGAATCCTTTGATGCATCTCCTTCAGATTTGTCTTTGATAATGTTTTCTCTTTGCTCAGTGTTTTCTTCCTTTAAATTATTTTTATTATTTTGTACAGCTAGAATCATGCACTTGTATCTACAAATTGTCGCTTTGCATCTAATGTACGAATCTCTTATATTATTATGGACTAATTTCGGCCAGTCGAATGGATAAAACAGCGGCATCGTCGCTAAGCAAACCCAGGGGAACATACCTGTAAATTAAATTCTACAAAAATACGTGCCGTTCGAAGTTTGGATTCAAATATTGTAACCTAATAACTATTCAATGAAGATAGGTCTTGAGCTATTTTTAGATTTTTTTTGTCTACCCACCACCCGATAGAGTAAAACTGTGTTTTCTCAGTCTTTGTTTTTTTTTTTAATTCTGTTATCGCACATTTTCTTCTACTTGTTGTCATGTAGAAGGTATAATACTTGAGTAAATTACGCAACACCGTTAATTGTTTAAACAAAGATATAATGAAAAAGTGCCAATTAAGTGCACTCACACTTATCAGCATAATACTTGAGCATTGTTACATAAAAAAAGTTTATTGTTTATTTTATGGTTATAAAAACACACCAAGGGCGTCTCAGGTCAAAGTTCTTAGAAATTACAGTTGTACCTTATTTAAACGAAGTTCTTTAACACGCAATACCTACTTACCGATTCTAAACAGTCTACTGTTCATCAAATGGAAGAGTGCACAGAGGATCATGGCGAGATTCCGGGAGCGGGACCACATCATCCAGCCCGCCACTGTCAAGTCGAATGCGAACACGAACCAGTGCACCACCAGGTAGTCTGTCTGAGGCACCGACAGGAACAACCTGACGTAAGTCCATTGGAGCCAAATTAAGATACCAGAATGTATTACGCATACGCTCATAATAACATATTGAATGTTGACCTTTTAGTTAATGACGCATTTCATACATTAATTTGTTGATATAAATTTCCTAAAGTTTAAAATGGGTTCTCTTTCGTAATATGTACCGTAATAACTAAAAAAAACTAACTAGGGTGACACGATGACCCGAAGTAGGTCTTGGCCTCCCACAAGAAATCTCTGCAAACTTGGCGATCCCGCGCCATCCCGATCCAATGGCAGATGTTGAGCTCCCTTAGGTTTTTTCAGCCTCATCGATCCAGCGTTACCTGGGACGGCTAACCGGACGCCGACCACTCGGCCGTCCCAAATATGCGCGTTTAACACTCCGATCATCATCCATTCAGGAATCAATAAATAACATTTTACTTACTTAAATGGATTAAATACCCAATGTTCACTGAGATTCTGTACGGAGTAACCTGTCAGCCATTCTGCGGTGCCCTTCTTTACACCCGCCATGAAGTAAAGTATGAAGAACTGGTACTTCAGTATGAAATAATTCCAGTACGGAACAGTGGGCGAGGATATCGCTTGATTCAAATAGGCGTCAACTGACCTGGTTAACCAATAAATCGATACATTTTGCTGATGGTAGAATTGTAAATTTAAAATTCGAAAGAGAATTGAAGAAAAATACGGTTAAACAAATGTGTTTAAAATGATATTAGGTATATTAAGCCGATTTCTTTTAGGTGCCAGAGGGGCTTCCCAAAGTATCTTTCGATTGGCGATATCGCTGATGGAATCGACAAAAATGTAGGAAACTTTCAATGACATTCGATAAGTCAAGTGACGTGTGAAATATTGAACGTCAGTATCAGTTCCATACATTTTTGACGTTTTTTGCTATAGAATCGCTTCGTGGCGAATGTACTTTGGATAACCCCCTGAGCACAACTTTTAGCTCTTTTTTTAAGTCTTAATATGTCCATACTTTTTAGAATTATTACTTACCAACAGCAGTTGGCCTGGGTGAAGGTGAGCAGTAACCCGACGAGGCCGAACAGATAGCTGTGATTGTTCCAGTAGCTCTTCTCCACCAGCAAGAGGTACCAGAAGCATGCCGTGAAAGTAATAGAACTGGTTCGAAATTTGTACCCGAGAGCGATTCCTAACGCACCTGCAGGAAAATAATATGTAATCCTAGTACTTTCAATGTTATCGAGTACGCTTTATCGTATTCTTCTGTTTAATTGTTAAAGGCAGTGCCAACTTGAAACAAATTATTAAGCATACCTAACCAGAGGGCAGCGTAGACCACAGCCATGTGCGGCATCGGCAACGGCTGTAGGCAAGCCAGCAGGGGGAAATGGCAGGTGCCGGGGTCGCCCCAGCGTGCAGCCAGCGCCGCCCCTCCGCGCTCGTCCGGGATGTCGAATAACATCGCTATACCTAATCAAAGAGCTGCGTTACCTGATCTAGTAAAAATACTAAAGCCTAGTCACCCTAGTTTAGAAAGCTGGAACCTCTGGGGAAGTACCTGTACGAGTTGATGACTAGCAAAGAATAACAAACAATGAAAAGAAAATATGTGGGACTTAATACGTTCCATCCTCATAAACTCCTTCAAGAAGCGAGCCTGTCTATTCCTTTAAGGCCGGCAAGTGTTGCAAATGTCCATGGGCGTCGAATATCACCTCGGTGATCCAGCCGCTCGTTTGCCTCCTTCTCTTATAAAAATAACGTTAAATTAAATGCTTTTATAACGGGATCTACAATAGAAAAGTATGCCATAATATTCCCTGATCACTTGACTGTCATACTTTATTTTAAACAAATCATTCTTATAATCAACTCACCAAACAATATTCTGGTAATAGCTAAACTCGACGCATCCTTCGGCTTGTGCAAATACACAGCGAGCTTTCGCAGATTTGTCTCCCGAATGTAGAACTCAAATTGCTCAAAGAATTTACTGTCTAGCGAATTGTAAAAATCTCTTAGTTTCTCCTTCATTGTTAATCTTCGAACGTTCTGCTTGTAACGAAGAAATAAAGAGATAATTGTTACATACATAAAAGCGATCTGTTAAACATAAAGTTTTAAAATGTTGTTCCATGATTATAAAAATGATTTAGATAAAATTTACTTACCGGATAAGATTCTAGCTCAAGAGTCGACTTAAAACTAAAGCTCATCGTTCGTACTTCGATCAGGTAAACATATTTATGAAAATGGAACATTTATGGAAATGTATGGTCCCATTAATTATGCGATGTGTATTTCAGGAAACCATTTACCCACGGTTTTCCAGTTCATTGAGTACTATTGTGATGAGAAATAATTGTTCATCCATTTATCAAATTATTGTTCATGCAGATATTTCTCTCCGCTTGGTCCTCTGGGTTAGGAGCGTGAATTGAATTGTTTTTGTAGTAACCCGTAAGTTCATTAGACCGATGTCATCTTAAAACTAAACTAAAAAGCCATAGGTTACCCTAAATATTTCTTCAGGCACCAAGCTAACCGTAAAGCGTGTGCAAATAATAAATAAATATTCCCTATAAATGCGCCAGTTTCCTATTTTTGTTGTAACTGATAATAACACGTTCTTTGACGAAAATAGATAATTTAAATATTATATTTTTGCTATGACGTCATAAAAAAGGCGTAAAGGAAAATCCTTATTATCATATTATGTTGACGTGCACTAAATAACAAAAAAATAATTCAAACGTGTTATAACCGGTTTATAAGCGCACGACGATCACGGACCATATCTTTAAAATATAGCGAAGCTTCAATTCAGTTTTGGGTCCCACGTTTTTGTTGTATATATTTTTAAATTGAATATTTAATTTATTTTATATAACACAGTTTTATATATTTAAACTGTATTAGTGTGTGTCCATTCAGGTAATACTCGGTTCTTCGAAGTGTCGAAAATGTATTCAATAATGTAGGTACTGTTTTTTTTATTCATAAAGGAACGAACGAAAGAACTCGGCTTTTCTATACTTAATGTTACGAGTATAAACAGGAAAGATTATTGTATTTATGTGTGGTACTTTATCACTGAGTAACAGAGAGCTATATTTTTAATTCCGCGCGGAGTCACGAGCAACAACTAGTGTGTTATAAATTAAGATTATAATGCAAACTTGGATTTCGACTGGAATGATATCGAAACATTGTTATGTAAGTTTGATTTCGTGAGAATAAACAACAAATAAAAATAAAATAATAAAAATGACTTTTTGAATATTATTATAATCGGGTTTCGGAAATAAAACATCAAATACATTGCAATAACATTAATAACATTTAATTTCATCAACAATTTCCATATGACACTTGAGAGATCACTCATAAACAAAGAAATTTCAACAAGTTTTATCTCAGAGCAATCAAACACATTGGATAACAAAAAACAAATCTATACGAAGTAGAAAGTTTTGTATTGGAGTAACTCTAAAATTACTGGGTTTTTATAGTAGAGGGGGGCAAACGAGCAGCGGATCGCCTAAGTTGATACCGACACCCACGGACACCTGCAACGCCAGAGGAACTGCAGATGTGTTGCCGGCCTTAGAGGGAGGAGTACGCTCTTTTCTTAAAGGCCTTTAAGTCGTTACCCCAAACACATGCGCTACAAAGCGATTCGATAGAGAACATCAAAAATATATGGAACTGACAATGACGATCGCTATGTCACGACAAGCACATGACTAATAGAATGTCATAGTCCGTTACATACATCGCCAATCGAAAGATTCTTTGACCCCTGGGCCGATTTATTTCACGATTAGAAAGCTACATTGTCACTGAGTATCATAAAATATTTTTAACATCACACGGAAGCTACTTTAATATATTCTATACCCCTGAATAATGTATGTACATTTAAATTTTCATAAAGATAAAAAAAATGGTTCGGATTTCTGAAATTTCATAGTTAAAAAAATATATAAGTAGCTAGGTTAAGAGCCTCGAACAAAGAGTGGTACAGTTCAAGGTCTAGGTCTAAACTAGCTAAGTCATGAGTTCGCGTCGCTTGAGAGAAATAAAAGTATTTGAGTGGCGTTGGAGATGATTGACCTAATTAATAAAGTACAAGGTCGATTTAGAGATTCGATAGAAAAAGTACTTAACCCTTAGTAGCTTAATTTACGAATGTAATGCGACCCACAGGTTGAAAAACATTGCTCTAGGTTATTAAGGGTTAAAAAATGTTTTTTGTTTTATTTAAATAAATGTAAAAAAATCTTGTAATAACGAAAACAAAAAGCTGAATAGGTTTTTTTTAAGACAGACAGAAATTCTTTATTAAAATTGTTTTTTTTTAGATGTTATAGTTTCAATTGCTCTGAGAAATATAATAAAATACAAGCGTAGGGTACAAACTATGTAATCTACGTATTCGGAATGTACTTAAAATAATAGTTATAAAAATCGCCGAAGTAAATAAGGTACATGATTTATTTTTAAAAAAGAAATCCTTATAACTGAATTAAAATGTATAATACAAATAAATACAATAAAATGTACAAACGAAACTACTCTGTATATTTTGAAACAATTATTCTTAATATTAAGAAAATCATAATATTTGAAAGGATTTCTTAAAGAGAAAAATGTATTTACAATTTTTTGACACGTTTATAATAAATTTTGAATAATAAATTATTTTACTATAATCACTATATAATATTATTGTTATTTCTGCAATCTTTTCGTATTACAATCACCACGGATTATATCAAACTTATGAATAGTCAGTTGTCTAAGGAGTATGGTGCCGGAGTCCTAATTTTAGTTCACTTTCTCTTGAAGGGGAAGTGGATCTGGGGGGACGCATAGGAAGAGGTATAATCCTCTTGCTGTGCGTCTCCTCCTCCGTAGATTAAGGGTAGGAACGCATCTGCAGATGTCTACGGGCAGGGTCGCTTTGGATTTTTCAGGGAATCCTAGTGGCCACACTATTTGCAAACAGCCAATAGTTCAAAACTGAGTATTCATGAGATTAATACGTATCCTCGAACTATCTTAATTATTCAAAATAATAAAGGAACTTTTATAAAAGTAACATTAGGAATGAATGTTAATTTAATTATTTAATACAATACCGACACTACATTGTTATTATTTTAATAATCTCTACAAACAGATCAATTTATAAATACTTTTACTTATTATATTCAAACTACAATAATTTCAAAACCTCTACAATACTAACAACTACACAAAATGGCCGACACTACTGATTTTTCTAAATTGAACCTTCTTTATATGCCATTTAAGTTCAAAATACGCCAGCAGAAGGATCGTGTTGTCACTACGAATATAATTGAAAGTGTAGTGTATGGCAAACCTCTTAAACATTACTCTGAGTATGGTAACTTTTGGAAACTAAAATATAAACAGTAATTTTGTTTATTGAAGGACAGTTTACAATTAAAAAAATACATATGTCCACATTTGATGCCATAAGAGCCCATCACATGTTACAGAGTCTATTAAGCAAAATATAAGCGTTATAGATACAATTTTTGGACAATTTATGAAATTCTAGTCCAATGCCAGAAGTGGCATAGGCTTTGGCTTCATTAGACCGGATACTTTGATTCGGCTAAGGTCCGGTTCTATCGCTAATTCGTTCTACGGAAGCTTATGCAGGGTAACTGCGTAGGGTAGTTACTTAATTATTGAAATACGTTTTTTTCCCGGTTTTTAAAGAAGTTTGCCGTTGTTACTTGTGTTCAAGCGTAGACGAGGCCGCCGGGTCCGGGCAGCGAGGACTTGCCCGAGAGGTAGAGGTCGACGGCGCGCGCCGCCTGCCGGCCCTCAGAGATCGCCCACACCACCAGCGACTGTCCGCGACGACAGTCTACAAACAAATAGAATAAATGTTTATTGACATACAAAACAGGCACGAAATAGGAAAATAACTTATAAACTGCGGTAACTATAAACAAGAAAGAGTGTAGCAAAAGGAGCCAGCGCAGGGAGGGATTAAAACGTCCCTGCGCTGGCTACTTAATTATAAAAAATAAATCCATAACAGTAAAAAAAAACAAAAAAAAATAAAAAGTATCAAAATATTAATATACTAGCTGTTGAGCGCGACTTCGTCCGCATGGAAATAAATAATATAGCCTATGTTACCCGGGGATAATGTAACTTTCTAATGGTGAAAGAATTTTTTAAATCGGCCCAGTAGTTCTTGAGTTATTTCAATACAAACAAAAATACAAAGTTTCTCTCTTTATAATATTAGTATAGTTTACTACAATACATCTAATATTTGGGCGTCGCCGGCACTGGACCTAGACAATCTAAATGTGAAAGTTCCATTAATTAAGTCTTATTTGAAGTAGTTTTTATATTTATTTTACAATTTTTGACTATCGAGAAGGCGGAAGGGAGCCGATCCATCCTCTACTCTATTTTGGTGACGCACATACATGCATTGGCTTTTTTGTCATTTACTAGTTAAAATTTAGTATTACCTCCAGCGGCGAAGACGTTGCCGACAGGCGTCTTGTAGATATTGCTCTTGTCTGTCTCGATGTTGCTGCGCGCGTCCAGCGGCAAGTCTGCACACGAGTAAACATTTAGTTACATGTAAAAAACAAACAAGTAAATTAATCTATGTTTATTCTTGTTCAGTTACATAGTGAACATAATTATCCTCAAAGCATACATTATTGTTATTGCCTCTGTTTTTGCAAAAATACATAAAAAATATGTAGATTAGTGATAGCTCTTATAATAGTAATCCTATGGCTTCAGTAGACCGAGTTCGCGATAAAAACGGAGATTTCGGTTCGGCGTGAGGCCGTTTTTTCATGACATCGGTCTAATGAAGCCATAGGGTAAGATACTAATAATTGTGGTCGTTCTAAGGTATCTCAGTTTTAGGCGTTTGTGGTATTGATAGTTACCTAGCTGGTGCGCGACGTGTCGCTCAGGTCCGAGGAAGCCCATGGCGAGCAGCACGAGGTCCGCGCGCACGACGCGCTGCGTGCCCGCCGCCTCGCGCATCTCCCAGCGCCCGCCCGCGCCGCGCGACCACTGCACGTCCACGCACGACACGCCGCACACGTTGCCATTACCTGAACAGGTACACATACTATGTATCATTTGTATTTCATAAATCAAGTAAAAAAATGCCCGTCATCTCTGACGGCACTCTCCGAGAGCACCAAGGTCGCGTCAAGGACATCGGTGAATGTCTGTAGCGGTAGCGGGCTTTACTACTTAAAAGTGCGTTTGAAAATTTAAAAAAGATTTGTATTTACGTATGTTTGTATGTATTGAAATAACTCAAAAACTACTATTTCGATTTTAAACTTTACCTTTAGAAAGCTACATTTTCCCTGAATAGCATTGACTATATTCTTTAATTTCGCGCAAACACACAAAAGCTAGTTTTTCATAAACTAAGTACGTATTTGCCCGGATTTGTCATCTTCGATGGCACTCTCTGGAATAGCAGCAAGGTTCGCAATGGACGGATACGTCAAGAAAGAGATCAACATCATCATCAGACATACGCACTAAATTCAATAAAGCCGACTATTAAAATTGAACTCTGTAGCAGGCTTTAACTAAATGTATTTAAAAAAAATAACTCAAAAACTACTAAATAGTTTTTTCAAAACGTAAATATGGGACCAAATGGCAGCTATTTTGCATCGAGCAAAAAAAGAATCACGTAAATCGGTTCAGAACTCGCTGCTCAACTTCCGAACATACATAAAAAAAACTCATTGACTTGATAACCTCCTTCTGTTGGAAGTCGGTTAAAAATTAAAGCTATACAATTAATTAATTAAATTAATCCTAAAAATGAGCTAAAAAGGGTAAAATAGTACGTGCTTGCAAATAAATGACACCGACACTAAGTAAGATCACCGAAAAAAGCCTATAATAAATAAAAACGCAAGTGAATACAAATCAAATAATTTGAATTACCGTCGTCAAGGAACTCCTTCGTGAGAGTTGAGAACTGCCGCGGGTCGTGTCCGAACTTCACCTTCACCTCCTCGTGGCCGTAGTCCACTCTGAAACATTATAAAAAATTAATAAAACCAGAAAAGACGCTAAAAATTCTCTATTTCGTTGTAGTCTACACTAATATTATAAAGAGGAAATATTTCTATTTTTGTATATATCGAAATAACTCAAAAACTACTGGGTCGATTTCAAAAATTCTTTCACAGTTAGATACCTACATTATCTCCGGGTAACATTATCTTTTAATTCCGTGCGGACGAAGTCGCGAACAACAGCTAGTACTTATATAAAATGGAAATATTTGTATTTTTGTATGTATTGAAATAACTCAAAAACCAATGGGCAGATTTCAAAAATTCTTTCACCGTTAGTTACCTACATTATCTCCGAGTAACATAGGCTATATTTTTTAATTCTCCTCGGGCGAAGTCGCAAGCTTGTTTATAAATGTATGCATGTATTGTGTAGTTTTACCTAAATATGCGAGGCCACTGCGGCCAGGGGTTGTCGTTGCCGCGCGCGCGCTTGGGCTCGGGCAGGATCTCGAAGGTGGTGATGGAGCGCGCGCCTTGCCGCAGCGACGTCGCTATGCAGTCGCAACTATACACACAAATTACTTATATAAATATGTAGAAGGTGTCAGTACGGAGGTATGAAATGACTTCATGTTAACGGTCTCTCGTTGTTCCTCGTACCGCGACACCCACAGTAGATGGGTGCCGATATCTCGGTACTCGACTAAAGTTAGATGGTACTTCGTGTCGACAAATATGTTACTACATTTTCGTTAATTTACTAATGCGTAAAGGACCTACCTCGAAAGCAATTTAAGCACGTGACTGAACGTTGAACAAATAAGTTCCGTAAAGTAAAGCGTATGTGTGTGTGTGTCCCTACCCGGTGTCTCCGCCGCCAATGACGAGCACGTGCTTGTCGGTGGCGCTGAGCGCGGGCGGGTCCTGGCGCTGGTGCGCGGCGCCCGCCTGCTTCTTCTGCCAGCCCTCCAGGAACTCCATCGCGAAATGGATGCCGTTCAGCTCGCGACCCTTTAGCGGCAGGTCGCGCGGCCAGGTCGCGCCCACGCACAGCACTAGTGCGTCATATCTATAAGGAAACAATGTTTTATCAACTACCGTTAGTTTGTTAATTTCAAGAGTAGCAAGAAAAATAATTGTTTACGCCGTAAGGTACATTAGACAGAGTTAGAATAGCTAATATAATCTGAGAAATATAGTTTAAATTACAAGTTTTAATGTTGTTTTAGTGATAAATGTGTATTTTGAAGGTTATATGGTGTATACTGACTCGTTGGCGAGGTCGTCAGCGGAGATGTCTTTGCCGACGTGTATGTTGCACTTGAAGACGACGCCCTCGTCGGCCAGCAGGCGCAGGCGGCGGTCCACCACGCGCTTGCTGAGCTTCATGCTGGGGATGCCGTACTGCAGCAGCCCGCCCGCGCGGTCGTTGCGCTCGAACACCGTCACGCTGTACCCCGCCTGAGAGACAATCACTCATGGTTCTTATGGCTTCCCATGATCGATCGAGGGTTATACCATCGTAAATGGATGGCGTGGAAATGATTCTTCGTACAAAAAATGTTTATTATGAGTACACCTTCGCACGAATCGTCCGGCTCGCCCGGTGAAATACCACGACCACAAAGAAGACAGTCGTGAAATGACAGCTATTCCATGTTTCGCCTGATGAGTGTGGCCGCTTGGTCGTTTGGCACGTTTTAATATAAAAAAAAACTTATGTAATGTTTAAAATGTCGTACCTTATTTAGTTGGTGTGCACAGGCCAGTCCCGCTGGACCAGAACCAACTATCGCAACCGTTTTACCATTTCGGCTCTCTGGGATCTGAAATTTCAAATTAAAATTTTATTACGCATAAAGAAGTATACCTATTACAAAAAAGAAGGTTCGCCTGACTCTTATACTAAGTTCAAGACCCGTGTAATGGGAACCAGGACTCTTTCATCTATGTGCTCTATGTGGTTTAAAGTATATAGCAAAATTAAAATATTAATAAATTGGTCCGTAATTAACAAAATACCTAATTAATAATTATACCTCAATATCATTATTCCATTGTATTGTGCGTACCTGTGGCTGTATCCAGCCGCTGTCGAAGGCGTGGTCTATGATGGCGCACTCTATGTTCTTGATGGTGACGGCGGGCTCCGAGATGCCCAGCACGCACGCGCCCTCGCACGGCGCCGGGCACACGCGGCCCGTGAACTCTGCGACATTATTACATTATACCTAGGGTTCATTATACTGAGTTCGTGATAAAAAAAACGGAGATTTTGCTAGGGTATATTTAAGTCCGTTTGTGTCGCAAACATTTATGCCGACTTATGCTCTTATGAACTAGCAAAATCTCCGTTTTTTATCGCGAATTCGGTCTTATGCAGCCGAGGCATTGTAAATCTCGACGTGGACTAGAGTAAAGTAGACCGTAGGATGTAGATAGTGTGTTCTTACCGGGGAAGTTGTTGGTCTGCAGCAGCTGGTCGAGCGCCTGCCTCCAGTCGCCGCGGAAGACGAGGTCGTTCCACTTGGGGATGATGTTGCCGAGCGGGCAGCCGTGCGCGCTCTGGCAGAAGGGCACGCCGCAGTCCATGCAGCGCGCGGCCTGCACGCGCAGCCCGCGCCGCACCTCGCGCCCCAGGTAGATCTCCTCCCAGTCGCGCATGCGCTTCTCCGCGGCCCGGTACAGCGACGTCTCGCGCGGGTACTTTATGAAGCCCCTGCAGCATTTACTTCAATAAACCCACAAGAAATAGAACAACTAGGCCGCAGTTGACAACCCGATACTTAATGTATGATATTCCGAGTCGTCGAGATATTTGAAAACTTTAACGTCGGTAAACTATAGTTTAGTTACTTTGAAATATAACCTGCAAATAATGGGACAAAGGAAGATGTTATCTATACTAATATAAAGTGGAAAGAATTGTATTTTTTTTTTAAATAACTCAAGAACTACTGGAAAGATTTCAAAAATTCTTTCACCGTTAGAAAAACGTTCCCCGAGTAACAGGCTATATTATTCCAAATGGACGAAGTCGCGAACAACTAGTACTAGTTATTGTGCCATTAGAACTCACCTAGTTTTATCTAGAACCTTCTCTAAATTCTTCTTATCGAGCTCGATATCTCTGACAGCCTCCTCGATATCGACGAGGCCGTTCTCCTCCTTGCCGTTAAGCTGCGCTGCGGGCGTAGGCGCCTTCAGCGCGAGCTGCTTCAGCGCGCGCTGGTACTCATACGGGAACACCTTGATGAACATCTTACCTGGCTCCGGCCAACTTTCTAGAAGTTCCTTCGCTATTAGAGACCTGAAAAAAATGTTTCAAAGTATAAGAGAGATTATTTCTAACACAATGGCTTCATTACACGAGTTCGCGATAAAAACAGAGATTTTGCTACGGCGTATGTCCGTTTTTATCGCGAACTCTGTCTAATGAAGCCGTTGAATAAGAGAGATTTTGAAGTCAAAACTTTTTTGATGGGTAAAGTGGAATAAATACTTACCCGGTGTAGTCAACAAACTCTTGCAGCAGTTGGCTGACTTCGTCCAGGTCCTCCTGTCCCAGGGGCAGCAGCTCTACCATCTCTGGGTTGCACTTGTCCTTGAACGAGCCGTCCACGTCGTACACGTACGCGATGCCACCTGACATAGTAAAAGATAACTACATTATTGACAATGGTAATACAAAAATACATACAAACTTTTAGAAATTGGTAACTATTACACATTGTTGAAGTACGAAAAAAAATAAAAACTTGTAAACTTTTACTATCGTATTTACTTACAAATTACGCGAATTGCGCTTTGATGAATATGTCATTAACAATTCCACTAATAGGGTTGTCACAAATTTATTGATCTAAGGTTGTTTATTTTCGTTAATTTATATAAGGTTGTTACAGTACGAGTATTTATTTAGGGTTATCACGATACGATCATTCATCTAGGCTTATCAAAATTAGATAACTTATCAAGTATTGTCAAATTCTAATCTAGGGTTGCCACATCAACATTTATCTAGGATTTTCAATATTTGTTCATTAATTTAGGCTTGTAATACCGCTCATGCCAGCAGCGAAGTTCCTGCCAGTGAGGCCCAGCACGAGCACGGTGCCGGCCGTCATGTACTCGCAGCCGTGGTCGCCGACGCCCTCCACCACCGCAGTCACGCCGCTGTTGCGGACGCAGAAACGCTCCGACGCTATACCCCTACACGCACATTATTTCAATATTAAATTAATTCATAACTAACCGTCGTCATTCTAAGTAGAATTTCTTTATCTCTGTTTCATCATCATCATCATCATCATCATCATCAGCCTTTCTCTGTCCACTCTGTTTGTTTAAGGTATATTTGTATAAATCTATCTTGCTTTTTCATAAAATAAAATAGGTGCCAGGAATTTGAACGTAGTGTGTTCTTTTTACATGGTAATTACATTACAGGACACGAATAATATGCAATAATATATTAGGTTTCTTTCTGATATCGGCAATAATATGTTTTCTCGTCTAAGGGTTGGCAACCCTTTATTAATATTGAACTTGGATTTTTCATGGTCAAAATAAATTTTTAAAAGACTGCCAAATAGCAAAATATATTTACAGTATGTCCGATAATTATAGTAGCATTTTGTAAGTTAAATGTTACCGGAAGTAGGCTCTGCCGGAAGTGGCACCATACAGACACACGTTGCCAACAATCACGTTGAGATGAGACTCGAAGGGCGAGGACTTGGGAGGGTAGATGATCACTGTGCCGCCCGATAGACCTTTACCTGAAAACATACAAAAAATATAAAAAAGGTTAATGCAAGACTATATCTCACGTTCTTAGAATTGTTAAATGTTTACTTAAAGAACCCCTTATTTAATTATTATTTTATTTCGACTATACTAGACTTTTATAAACAAAATGTGACCGAACAGCAACATTTTAGTAGAGTAGATTAGTAAATCCTTTGTTCGGATAGTTGTTACTTGCTACTCGTCTAAAATACTATCCTGGTGGGTAACAGGCTTTATAGAGGTTTCTCTATAATCTGAGTTTCTTGCTATTATACTAACCGACGTAATCGTTGGCGTCGCCCTCTAGCGTGACGGTAACGCCCCTCGCGAGGAACGCGCAGAAGCTCTGCCCCGCGGACCCCGTCAACGAGATATCTATAGTGGTGCCCTCTGGCAGACCTTCGTCACCATATTTCCTGAATAATTCGACTATTTGAGTAAAAAAAGAATAAATATGGGTAAAAAATAAGTTAAGGGTGACAAGTTATCTGTATATATTAATATCTTTGTGCAATTCGATTTTACTAGTGTAAAAATTATTTATTATTTTATTGTAGGGTTGCTAAATTGCATTGCTTTTGCTATTGCTCGGAACTCCGTCTGCGCGGAACTAAAAATAAAACATAGTAAGTAAGTTTTGTGTTCTTTTTCCGTTAAACCGTTTTGGAGCTTCCTTTAAACCATCCATTTTAACTTTGGAATTTTAAATATTAAGGAAGATAAATATATTACATGGCGATATGGTAGGACAGTGTGGATGTGAAGGCGCGGTCCTCATTGGTGATCTTCATAGCTAGCTGTACGCGCGTGTCTTCGCCCGCCAGCACGCGCGCGCACTGCTCTATCACTGTGTTGTCTAAGCGCTTCTCTAACTGGAAGTCCTGTAACAAATATTAGTTTTACTCCTTAGTGTCCATTTATTTTAAGTACATACTCATGGCCCTTACTAGCCAATTAATTTCTATGAGTGTATTTAACACAGAATTTGAAAATCCTACGAAAATTCAATATTGAATCCTGAAATAAACATAAATAAAAAACAATCGTCTTTGTACAATGTATATTTGACTAAAGAAGAGATAAGGTAAAAATTGCTTTTTATTAACATATGTTATATTAGCAGTTGCTCTCGACTTCGTCGGCGTGGATTTAAAAAATATAGCCTATGTTACTCTGTGATAATGTAGCTTTCTAATTGTGAAAGTATTTTTGAAATCGGCTTAGTAGTTTTTGAGTTATTTCAGTACATACAAAAATATAAAGTATTTCACATTAAAATATTAGTATAGATTACCTGTGCCTTGGAGCCGGCGTGTATGTTGACTCCGGGGCGCATGTGCAGCGCGTTCTTGAGGATGAGGGAGAGGTTGAGGAGGCGCGCCTTCGGGTTGTCGTTGTGGTCGCGCACCTTCAGCAGGTCCGTGCGCCCCACCAGCTCCTGGAAGCGCCGCACGCCCACCGCCGCCATGTGCGACCGCACCTAGCACATACACTTTTACTATGTGCCTCTATGTGCTTCGGTTTCATTAGACGGAGTTCGCGATAAAAATGGAGATTTTATTTGGCGTAAGGCTGTTTTATACGTGACATCGGTCTAATAAAGCCATAGGGTAAGAGCAAGGGGCTAACGAGTAATGGGAATGAGGTTATCGACACTAACAGACATCTGCAATACAATAGGACCCGTAGAAGCGTTGCAGGCATTTAAAAATGCAAAATTGAACCTTGTCTCAATCGCATAAGGCTCAATTTTGTTTGCAACATGTTGTTTATTCTGCAGTCTATTCAACGGTGTGTATGCTCACCTCTTCAGCGAGCATGAAGAGGTAATTGACGACGTGTTCGGGCTTGCCGGCGAACTTCTTGCGCAGCACGGGGTCCTGTGTAGCGATGCCCACAGGACACGTGTTCAAGTGGCATTTACGCATCATTGTACAACCTAGAGGACAAATAAGATATTGTACAACATGAAAACAGCAGTACGGCAGCTTATATTTATTCGTCGGTGACTTATACTTAATACGTTATCTTCTTAAACTTTATAAATATTTACAATTAACTTAAATATCTTTACGTGACTACATCGTTGTTAAATCTGTTCGTCTTCCCGCGCGTTTCTCTACTGTTTTTTCCTACCTATCTTTCTTAATAATATAAGGCAATGGTCTTATGGCCATTATGTCACCAAAGAGTTGCGATATTGACTGAACAGATATTATTTTAATATTAAAACCACAATAACAATATACAACTCTGCAAAATGATTCGTTGAAGAGGTCGTTATGTTAAGCAAAGTTAAAACAAAAAATATTTCTTCTTTGTTATGGTTACCGAGCACGATGAGCGGAGCAGTGCTGAAGCCGAACTCGTCAGCGCCGAGCAGCGCGGCCACCATCACATCGAACCCGGTGCGGATCTGACCGTCCGCCTGCACCACCACCCTGTACACGTACATTCAAAGATTAAAAAAAAACTATAATTTCATTTTCTTTATTACTAGTCTATGTGATATTTCAGATTATGTTCTTACTCTATGCAAAATGTCATCAAGATCCGTTCAACCGCTCTGGAGAAACTTTCAACTATCTATCCTTTCATCGTAAGTTTCGCAATTATTAGTGAGAGGAAACACCTCTTAGTGCGATTGTTGTAGAGCGAGTTCGCGATAAAAGCTATTTAACCGTAAAGTTAGAGTGTAATAAATAAATAGTAACCTGGAGCGCAGGTCGTTGAGGACGAGGACCTGGTGCGTCTCCGCGACGCCCAGCTCCCAGGGCAGGCCGGCGCTCTTGATGCCCGTCCACGAGCTCGCGCCCGTGCCGCCGTCGTGACCAGAGATCACGATGTGCTCCGCCTTGCCCTACACACACACATGTATAAATAAACATAAGAACATATAAAAAACGTTGAATATTTCTCAAATTACAGAACAATAACCCTAGGGCTGCACAAGACAGAGTTCGTGATAACAACGGATACTATGCTTCGGCTTAACCCTAGGGTTACAAATAAATAACGGAATGACTAACTATAATGTCCTATTTGCTTTATTCCAGTCAAGTGGTCGAATCCAGCACTGGATTACAAAATAAAAAACCTAATTTAACACTGAAATCCATACGGGGCAATAGATTTATATTTTACCAATTATTAACCACCTCTGGATTCGAACACTGGTATGGAATATTATGGGCATTAAGACCAGTTAAATATTAGACTCAATTTAATTATCAAAACTACAAATCTCACCTTAGCAACCCCGGAGGCGACCACACCGACGCCGACCTCGGAGACCAGTTTAACAGAGACGCGGGCCTTGGGGTTGGCGCACTTGAGGTCATAGATGAGCTCCGCCAGGTCCTCGATGGAGTAGATGTCGTGGTGCGGCGGCGGGGAGATCAGACCCACGCCCGGGACAGAGCATCGAGTCTTCGCTATATCCTCCGTTACTTTGTAACCTGGAAAGTAAATAAATAAGTAAAATATGTAACAAAAATATCCATGTAGTCGGAAAAGTCTATATTTATATATTTGCATCTTATTTGACTTCAATCAATCGCAGTAACACATTTTACTAATAAATTGACACTAACACTACGGCTTCATTAGGCAGAGTTCGCGATAAAAACGGACTTATGCCAAAGCAAAAGGTCCGTTTTTAGCGCGATCTCGGTCTAATGAAGCCGTGGGATAAAAGGGACCCTCCTTCTTATATTTGTTAACGTTTAATTTACTACTAAATCAATCGAGGTGACATTCAAATTACTTCGAGGATATTTTCTAGAATATTCCATCTAAGTATATATAACCTGGCAGCTCGCCGCCCTCGCCAGGCTTGGCTCCCTGCGCCATCTTGATCTGCAGGTCGTCTGCATGCGCGAGGTACGAGGCCGTGACGCCGAAGCGGCCCGACGCCACCTGCTTGATAGCTGACCGCTTGTTGAACTCTGGATCCTGAACAAAAACTTTAATATTTAACTTTCATAGTTATAAATGACTATAAAATATAGTCTATGTTAATTAATGATAATGTAGATTACTAATAGTGAAATAAGTTTTAAAATCAATCAAGTAGTTTTTGAGTTATTTCAACAAGAAATTACTTCAATAGTAATGGCGTATTAATGACTTTCTATAAAAAAGTACGTTTTTAATTTAAATCTCACCCGACATCATTAGACCGAGTTCGCGCTAAAAACTGACTTACGCCGAAACAAAATCCCCGTTTATATCGCGAACTCGGTTTAATGAAGCCATAGGGTTAGAGACCAACACAATTTAATCTTATAGAAGTACATACATAGGTAAGAATGCGACTATTTTTGTATATTTAACCGATTTTCTTTTATTACGTAAGCCTAAAGAGGCTAAACTGGGAGATTTGGGTAGGTATTGTTGTGGGAGGGGACGCATAGGAAGAGGAATTCTCCTTTTGCTGAGGGTTTCCTCCTCCGTAGATTAAGGGTGGGCAACGCATCTGCAATTGCAGATGTCTACAGGAAGCGGTTGCTTCGATTTTTTAGCGAATCAGGGTGGCCGCTTATTCACCACTTTGCCAGTTTATAATGTAAAAAAGGTTTATATGCAGGGTCTTACTTGATTAAGATATCTGTCCGCGTTCTCGCCGCCCTCGCCCGTGTTGGACTTGCCGCCGATGCGGTTCATTGCGATCGCGAGACTCGTGTGCGCCTCTAGAGATATCGAACCGAACGACATCGCGCCTGACAACAAAAATCATTTATAATTCAAACAATGTTACAAAAAATGGAAAATATTGCATTTAATAGTTTAAAAGAAGTTTAGCCGGCTACAGACGCTCAGTCCTAACTGTGCAGTTCAACTGTGCAGGTTAAATTTACGTGTGTACGCCAGATTAAACTGTACAGTTCTCAATTTTGTCTACACTCATCAGTTAAAACTGTACAGTTCAAACTGAAGGGTTGTAACCGGCTTTAAGCCTCAGGCGTGGTGATTTGCGATGATCGTAATTGTCAGTAAGGTATAAAGTTATATCCTAATTTGTAAAACAAACATAATGTCAACAGCAATCATTTTCAGAATTGTAAAATTGATGCTATACCTGTAGCGAACCGCTTGACGATCTCAGCTGCGGGCTCCACCTCATCGAGTGGTATCGGCTCGTCCAACTTGACCAGCTCCAGCTGACCGCGCAGAGTACACGCGCGGATAGACTCCAGCGCGCTCTCTCTATAACATCATTACTAACATTTAAGGCTAGAGTCAAATTTGAGGTACAAATATTGAGGTCACATGTAGGACGAAAATAAAAGTGCCAAACTGTGGTATGTTCGCATAAGTTAACGATATTTTTTTTTACTTAAATTAGGAATAGACAATTTAATTTTAATATTAATGTATTGGTCTTTGGTATTCTAAAGTAGGGCTTGTTTATTTCCAAAACCCGCCCCTAGATGACAATGACGGACAGATTAACTCCTATGCAGAGGCCTTAAACTTACACGTAAAACTAAAAATCTTCATAGAAGTAGACATATGGGCTGTCAGTGCCTAAGAATGTATTCTTTTCTCTAACCCTATTTCATGCGACCGAGTCCACGATAAAAAAACGGAGTTTGCTTCAGCGTCAGTGCGTTTTTATCGCGAAGTAGGTGTAATTAAACCGTAGGGTTATAAAGATTATATATTTATGAGTATAATTAACCTGTATCTGTCGTACGCGGAGGTGCTGTTGCCGACGGCGGCCTCCTGCAGGTTGGCGATGGACACGGGGTCGTTGATGTGCTTCTCGCCGCCCGCGCGCCAGTGGTAGTGACCGGGGTTCCTTTATAAAAAAAAACATGTTTATGTAGGATTAATGGGTATAATTTGCTATATTTTTATTCGAGTAATGTGCCTTTACCTTAAAACTAAAGTATCCGAGGAACTTCCGTACGTCATGGCGTGTCTATCGAATATCTCTTTCGACAAGATCTCAAATGTAACACCGCCTGAAACAAAAAAAAACTGTCATTCTGGATTTTTTTTTAATTTTGGAAAAATCATTCGATAATCCTATGGTTTCATTAGACCGAGTTGGCGATAAAAACGAAAATTTTGCTTCTGCGTAAGGCTGATTTTTGCGTGACATCGTTTTAATGAAGCCGTAGAGTAACAAAAAAAGAATCTTTATTTTATTATCCTACCTATGGCTTCATTAGACCGAGTTCGCGATAAAAAAGACCTACGCCGTTTTTATCGAGAACTCGGTCTAATGAAGTCATAGGGTTAGAATATTCACCAATCCTGGATTGTGTCCCCTTGAAGCACTTGTCGATGACCTCCTCGCTGAGGCCGACCGCCTCGAATATCTGCGCGCCCTTGTACGACTGCAGCATGCTGA
>QDHC01003140.1:136769-151713 GCA_013186455.1 Papilio dardanus tibullus
GTGATCGTGTTGTCAATGATGTTGTCGTCGCGCAACGCGAACGCGAGCTCGAACGCTAAGTACGGACAGATAGCGTCCGCGCCGTAACCTAGACCAAAAAATAATAGATTTAGAAATAATTTCTATAAAACGTAGTTATTTTTCAATATAACAAGGAACGAAGGTTAACGCATACTCAAACATATAAAGACGGTACCGAACCCAAAATCGCTTGCAACGTTAACCTTTATGCATCTTTGAATATAATGCTTCGGCTTCAATAGACCGAGTTCGCGATAAAAGCGGAGATTTATCTTCGGCTAAGTCAGTTTTTACCGCGAACTCGGTTTAATGAAGTCTAGGCATACAAAGGGGAATATGTGTTCATATATTTGTGTTTAGTGGAAACAGTGTTACGTACCGAGCAGCACGCACATATGGTGCACATCGCGGGCCTCCGCCGTCTCCACCAGGATGCCCACCTTCATGCGCTGCCGGGTCTCGATCAGGTAATGATGTACCGCACCTATTTTAATCAAATAGGAAAGGTGTGATTGTTTGTTTTTTATTTTTTATTAATTCCGCGCAGACGAAGTCGCGGACAATAGCTAATTTATAATAGAGTGTGTATTGGCTATGGTCTGGTTGTCTATGGGTGTCTCGAGCATCATGTCATGTTGACAGTCGTGACAGACGTCATGCGGGCGAGAGGCGGGGCGCGTGTTGGGTAAGATTATAGAGTGGTTACTCATGTTTTTTTTACTTTATATCTATACTATTATTATAAAGAGAGAAACTTTGCATTTTTGTATTTTTGTTTGTATAGAAATAACTCAAGAACTACTGGTCCGATTTCAAAAATTCTTCCAGCATTAGAAAGCTACAGCGGGAATAATCTCGAGTAACATGGGCTATATATTTAATACCACACGGATAAGGTCGCGCACAACAGCTAGTGTAGCATAAATGCGTGTACCTAGTGCCAGTAGCGAGCTGACAGGCACGCGGTCCGGCCCCGCGTTGCGGTCGCTGAGCACGATGAGCTGGCAGCCGCTCGCCGCCGCGCCGCGCGCCTCCGCGCACACGCGCCCCAGCGCCGTCTCCAGCCCCAGCGGACCCTCCGCGCAGTCGTACGTGCAGTCGATCACGTGCGTCCGCCAGCCCCTATGCGACGTCTGCTTCAGAGCTTCCAAGTCCGGCAACGAGAGTATGGGCTGAGGTAGTGATAGACGGTGCACGAACTCCGCGCTCGGCTCCAAGATGTTGGCCACCGGTCCGATAGGACACATTAAGGACATCACTATCTTCTCCCTGTAAATACAACAAAACTTGTAAGAAAGTAAGAAAAACAATAAAAATGACATTTACCCCTCCCCCATTCAAACGCTTTTTTAACGCGCGATAAAAAAAAGCGTTGATATAACAAATGCAGTTCCCCGTATCAGTTTAATCTGTTCTTTTAATTCTTTATCGCGCAGCATTCGATTTTGATCGTTGGAAAACGAAACAAGTCTTTTTACAGAGTTGGTAGTTAAAGCGCTAAAGCCAACGTTAAAAAAGCGTCCGTGTAAATGCAGACTAAGTTACAACGTAATTGGCATACAGTCATATATGTTAAGGATGTCACCTGAAGGGATCGATGGGCGGGTTGGTGACCTGCGCGAACAGCTGCTTGAAGTACTCGTAGGGCAGCGGCTGGAACTGCGACAGGCAGGCCAGCGGCGCGTCGTTGCCCATGCTGCCAAGTGCCTCCTTCCTAGAATAAAAAATAAAAATCTACAATAAATTCTGGAAAATATTTTACCGCTAGATGTTTTTTTTGTTTACGCGGGGGCATGCTTTTATTCACTTCGCCGCCCCTGCTGCGAGGGCAGCAGGGGCGGCTTCGTGCGGGGCTCCCGGCCTTGTAAAGAGGCCGGACTACACGCTAAATCCCCGCGGTGTTCCTCCGTCTCCTTACCGGACCGTGGAGTCCATTATTAGTATATCCACGGCCACCGCTAGATGGTGCTGTTATCATTTGTAACGACAATCGTTAGATGGCGCTGTTACCTTTTTTTTAACGAAAACCGCTAGTTGGAGCTTTTTTTTTTACGGTAATCGCTAGATGGCGTTGTTATTTCTTTTTGATAATCGTTAGGTGGAGTTGTTATTTGTTTTTAAACGGCATACCGAAAAATATTTTAAAAAATAGCAGTTTGCGTGATTTAGTTTTAAACAATATGTAGTACATACTTGTTCTGTATCATGGGCACGAGCAGCATGTTGATGGCCTCGAGCGTGTAGCCGTAGAGCGCGAGGCGGCGGTCCCCGAGCCCCGAGATGGCGCGCCCGTTCACCGCACGTCCGCCGTTCTCCAGCGTCACTGACGCGTGGATGTCCTCCATTGTTATCTAAGATAAATACAACTATTAGCCCGCATTCACAGGTGCTAAAAAGCATTGACAGAGAACAAATGCATTTCTATGTATCTGTTTTTTTTTGTTAAGCGGCGTTGCATTTATAGCGCTGGACGAACGAAAATAGAGTGACTTTATACCGATTGTATTGAGCTAGAAAGTTAAATAAACGCCAACACGTTGATAAAGCGTTCGTGTGAATACAGGGTTTTAGACCAATATGAATGTCAGCCCGATAGGAGACTCTGCTATGGGTTCATCTTGTCAGAAAATATGTAAGCATCGAAGAACCTGTGACATGGACATAGAAAATGACATAAAACGTTGGCGCTAGTGAGCTATCATAATTTAGTTTCACTAATAGCCGCTAGGACAAGTTGTGTCGGTTTCCATTGTTGAAACCATAGAATAAAAAAGGCAGATGGGACATGACATATGTCAAACTAACAGCGACTGTGACACATTTATACGAATTATACGTAACGTGATATAGATCATTGGCCCCTTTCTGCGTATGCGATTTTGTTTGTTTGGGTCTTGAAATAAGACCCAAATAAATGTGACATATGTCATAGTATTGTGGCGCTCCAAGCGTATTTTCGGTGCACTAATTTTTCATACGTCCCAGGCAAAGGATTGAGACATGATGTTATTGGTTTAAAACCGTAAAGTGATGCACACACGACATACTTATGACGTAGTCTAAGGTATGTTTTGTCCCTCAACCGTATACACTATTGCTACTTCTATGTCTTTCTCTTTCTAAGGTTGAAACGCTTGTGTAACAACATATTGTCACTAAACTTTAAAAATAAGAGACAAATTAAAACACAAGTGTTAGTTTAGAAGACTTTCAATCTTATCATACAAGTCGGTAAACAATTTTTAAAGGCATTAAAAAAGCGAAGAAAAGGCGAAAAAGATGACAAAAATCATGCTCAATATTTTTTGTTGTTAAATCAGGAAAAAAATCTATGACATGAAAAAATCATTAACCGACTTCCTTTTATTGTAAAGCATGAGAAAGTTTGAATCAAAAGAATAAATAAATGCAATTGTTTCGCTTTTGCTATTAAAGATTTTTAAATTTAATATTTTTAACTTTTACGAAATTTCCCAGCAAATAAAATGTTTATTAAGCATTTTTCCTTTTTTCTTAAGGCAGGGCTAGCGAGTAAGTTATAAAGTATTTTTCCTTGAGATAACTGGAATAATAAAAATAAATATAAAAAAGAACAAAAACAAAAAAAATTCGCTGCAAAAATAATGTTATACAAATCTTTGTTATCCACAACTCACCATCTAGTACATCAGTTTTCAAACAGACCAGTTTTTGATAAATGCAGCGTGAACATAGAATAAAATATATTGAATACAAATTTAATAAAACATATGCAAGGTTCGCTATTTTATTATAAGCCCAAATGAAATCATTTTAAAGTGTCACAATAAGGCCCTCCATACAAGATTACCCAAATCTGTGCATTTAGCATCTAAACGTCTTACCCTCGGGCTTCATTAGACCGATGTCATGCAAAAAACGGCCTTGCGCCAAAGCAAAATCTCAGATTTTATCGCGAATTCCGTCTAATGAAGCCATACAATCTAATCCTGTGTGCAAAAACCCTAAAGAAAACAATTCACTCTGTCACTTACCTAAAAGTAATAAAAACATACATTTGTAGAAGTATAATGTACCTGTTCCTTCAGCCACTGCGAGTGCGGGCGGCTGTTGGCAATCTTCATCTTCAGCTCCACATCCTGGATGATCTTCTTCTCTACCGTGTCCACCAGCAACATACGGCCAGGCTTCAATCGGCTCTGTGGAAACACGTCTTAATTTATCTCCAATAACCTGGCGCAAAACTTTGAAATCACGATTCAAAGCGAACAATAAATACGGATAAAGTGTTCTGCTTTTAACTTGGCACGTCGTTAACAAGTATGTTCTTCTGCCCAACGTGCCAACTAAGCATTAGGTTCGCACAGAACATTTCCCTCCTATATTTTAACAATAAAACCAACAATATATTAAAAATGTATAGGTTTTTCTGTATTACCTTGTGTATGACCTTTTCGGGGTCAACATCGTAGACTCCAACCTCGGAGGCCATCACCAGTATGTTCTCGCTGGTCACGTAGAAACGTGACGGACGGAGACCGTTTCTATCCAAAATCGCACCTAAGGTAAAACGAACCAATAAATAAGTAAACCATTCTTCAGTTCATTCACATCCTCACTGAGGAGCTCCAGTTTATCCTAAATCTATACTTAAATAATAAAGAGGAAGGATTTGTATTTTTGTATGTATTGAAATAACTCAAAAACTATTGGGCCGGTTAAAAAAAATATCTTTCATCGTTAGAAAACTACATTGTCCTCGAATAATACAGGCTACATTTTTTAATTCCACGCGGACGGAGTCACGAAACTTGTTATAGATCATATAGTTACTGCTTAAAATGGAAAACATCATAGTCACGTAATATAAGGATTAACCTGTTCAGTTCACTTACCGATATACCGTCCATCAGTGAAGGCGACCAGGGCGGGTCCGTCCCAGGGCTCCATGGCGGCGGCGGCCCAGCGGTAGTAGTCGCGCTTGGCGGCCGCCATGGTGGGGTCCGCGTGCCACGCCTCCGGCACCATCGTCATCACAGCCTCCGGCAGAGACCGACTCCCACAATGAGACAGGAACTCCAGCACGCAGTCCGCTGAACCAGAGTCTGATAGGTTCGGTTCCACTACCGGGTATAACTTCTTCAACTCTGAAATTAATTATTAAATTAATACAAAGATTTGATTTGAACAATTCAAAGTTATGGTTTATTATTTTTACGACCAAATAAAGTGACTTTTTGGTACAAAAATCTCTAGGTTATAACATTAAAAATGCACAATTATTGTAATGCTATTATAATAGTTCACAAATATACAAAGTGTACAAAATGAAGACAACTTACCATCACCAAACAAGTCACTCTTCATAACACCTTCGCGAGCTTTCATCAGATTGACGTTACCTCGCAGCGTATTTATCTCACCGTTGTGAGCCAGCACTCTGCACATTACAATTAACTATAGCTTTTAAAAAATAACTTATAGAGGTAACTATTATCAAATATTTACCTCAAAGGATGTGCCCTCTCCCAACTGGGGAAAGTGTTGGTCGAAAAACGTGTGTGCACCAACGCAAGATATGTCGTAAAAGCTGGGTTGCTCAAATCTTTGAAATATTCCTGCATAAGAAAGAATTTAATTTTGTATTGCCCATTTTACCATTGAAGATAAAATGATCTAATTACACTTTGGCTAAACATTCCGAAAAAATATTGTATAAAAATGGTCATTTCATGGCAAGAAATCGTGTTACATTCTAATTTACCCATAGTTGGTTGGATGTTAGAAGGCCCTTGTAGACGACAGTTCTCAAGGACAGGCTGCAGATATAGAACCTGGCGCCCGGCACCACCAGCTCGTGCGTGGCGCGCTTGCGGAGCACGAATATCTGTGAACACGCACCTCCGCATTACACAACAATATTTTGTAAACTTTCTCAATAACACGTAGGAATTAGGATAATCAGACTAACGACAAAGGAATGAAATTAATGCATTTAAAAATAAAATACTTAATCGTAAATGCAAGGATAAAGGATAAGGATGTGTAAATTTACGTTTGCAACGGAGAGGAGGCCCGCTCCCCGTCGCCGGCGCGCGGGGCGTCCATCTGAAAAAAATGCTTTAAGAGTTCTGTGCATACCGTTACAATCACACGAGGATTTGAAAAGGCAATTTATATTATTGCGTGTTCATATCCATCTCTGCTATCCATTCATTGTGTACACTCGCATCCATAGCCGATACCCGTCAGTCCAGTCTTACCTTTCTGGCGAGATGTTCCTCATCCTCGGTGTCCCCCGTGACGAACACCTGTCGCATGTACGGCTCCGAATTACGAGCCACTTGACCTGCAAACCAGTCAAAAGTGAACATTACTAACTCTGGATACACTTTTTAAATAGAAATAACTTAATATCTATAACAAATGAAATCTGCATTTAGTATCGTATGTTATATTTCTTTAGATTTTCGGACTATGATAGTTCTAAGAATGTCATAAATGCATGGCAATGATTACAAGTGATTTAATGTTTTCGATTAATTCAACATTTATGACAAAATATAATAACTTTTGCATCCGACCGACTAAATAAAACATGAATTAAGATTTCTCTAATGTATCTAATAAATGAATTTTATTGTAAATAGCAAACAAATAGCAACGAATAATTTTGAGAATATGGTCCCAATACAAATTACTGCACAATCACTATTAAGAACGTTTCTATTTAAATCCTTTACATTAAATATGAACAAGTTATTAATGAAACAAATCAAAACACGAAAATGCAGTAATTGTTTAATTTTGATTATTACATTTGTAACATAGTTGTTATTCTAAATCTTTAATATAGACTTGGTAACTGCGTTACAAATGTTATTAGAGAGCGGTACCATGTATGTCAAAGTCACTTTGTACTCTATCCACAAACACTGACACGTAATCTTCATTCGACTATCTTACATTTGATTTAAACTGCTTAAGTACAGGCTCATAATTACACAATATTAGTTCCAGAGTTTGTGGATAGAGAATCAAAGTTGTCTTACTTTAGGTGCCACCGCGTATGGCAACATTGAACAAACCATGAACAAGCTTGGATGAGGCCGTCCCAAGCGATTCGTTACTACGTGTGTACCACCTGCAAATAGTCGTAAACACATCGCAACAGTGTAATCCCATAGTGGATGACAAACTAAATAATGAAAGATTTAGCGATACGAACAACATGAAAAAACAAAATTCGACTATTGATCGAGTTAACAAACAAATAGTAAGTCTATTTCAAAGAAAAAAGATTAAACCATTCATAAAACAAGATGAAATATGAAATAGGTTTTATCTAATAGCATGCGACAACTGTATGGTTTTTATTTTTATGTATTTCACAAAACTAGGTGATTTACACCCACCGATACCCATTTGATGACATTTAAACATTATAGTCATTTTTAAGGCATAACAAAAATTACAAAATGTAACATATAAATTTTTATATAAACAACATGAGTGACATAAGCGTAATGATAAATTCTAAGATGATTATAATTTTGACGTCACCCAATTTATCAAAGACTCAAGAAGATTTGTAAAAGAAGATTACCAAGACGTCTATTCATAATTCTTTTAACCGACTTCCAACAGAAAGACGTTATTATAGACTTAAAATACTCAGAAGTAACACAATTACTCTAATTGACTTACCAATAGTAGAGTTGTTGGTGGGGACAGTCCTCCAGCACAGCACTTGCAAGCCGAGGCTCTCGGCCAACTCTTTGAATTTCTTTTCAATATCCTGGTGGTGGAGCTTGTCCAGGAAGAAAATGCCAGTGGCGTACTTGCCGAACGGCGGCAAGTCGAGCTGGTGACTGTCCCTAGACAAAGAAGATTTGTAAAATAATTATTATTTATGGAACAAAAGATGAACAAGAAAAGAGGACTTCTAAATTTATGTAGATATTCGACCTTTAAATTGTTATGTAGTTTTTCAAATGGTTTTAATGAATTTATTGATTCGAACCTCGATAAGCGAGAGTCCAAGGGCCCTCGATATTTGTCTCGCTTATAGAGGTTTCTTACTAATTCGAGTTTCTCGCTTATGAAGGTCGAAGGGACCAAATAATGAATCTCGCTTAACCAGGTTTAACTGTATAAGTATAAAATGCATGTTTTCAATACACTGTAGGACTTAGAGATATTAGCTATAAAGATCTAATAACCGTTACCATGTCGATAGTATTTAATGTGCATAAAGTTTATCGCAAACGATATCTATATAGAGCCGGCATGCGCGGCCGGGATATAGACATGAGCATATATCCACAAACAAGTACTCATAGCTATTACATTTAAAGGTCACAAGTACAAAAGTAGGTTCAACATTTGTTCAAATTTCCACGGATGTGTTATAGAACGTTAAATAAAGAAAGAACATTTTTTATCGCCATAAAAAGTAATTTGCATTAAATAACCTTAAGTTAATTTGAATAGATAATACTTGATAACAGTCTTTCAGTTTATTCAACGTTTTGGTATATTCTATTTATCATTAAGCGTACTTTAATATTTTAATGTATAGTTAAACTAAAACTAATAAAAACTAGTTCATTGGCAAGAAAACGTAATAATATTTCATCATCCTTTTGATAAGCGGCTATAATATAACTCGCATTGAATCAAATCAGGAATGTCCTACACACGTCATGGTCAATATCCGAGATGGGAGCAATAGGGAGGTCCAGGATGCGCGCGCAACTCTGACGTATTCAGAACTATTGACCAATAGAGCCGGCAGCTCCGAGGACCGGCTATCAATTAACCCACACAAACACGCAGGCACACTAACATAGCTACCATACATTATACGTAACACTGGAAAAATTTGGCTCGTGGCCTAGCTAGTCTAGACTTTGTGACCTTTTTACAGGTTTCACTTAAATCGATGCGGGACTACACTTGAACTTGCATTTTACTTTTTATTTCAAACGGCTTCTGACGTCACAAGCTGCATAACTGATAACGGAAAAGTTAAAACATCTTGTAGATATATTATAGTATGCATCAATCATTGTTGCAAGAGAAATTAAGGCTGTGATAAGAAATTGATCATTCATTATAAAAATTGTCGACATGCAAATAACCCCACATGATAGAACCACGTAAAGTCGCTAATAGTTTTGCACGAAAACGTTGCCTGAGAGCTACGAATCAATATTGTCTATAAATTCAGTTCCGCAAATATCACTTTCAAAAAATGACTACTCTGGTTCATTAAGTTTCTAAGACATAAAAAACGGTCTGCAGTCTACTCTTTTATGTTCTAGCCATTCTATAGGTGCTACTCCTGAATGATAAACTACAATAGATTCTGTCCATTCACATTAATATAAGAGGCATGAACGAGTATAATAAAAATTGGTACGACGCAAAAAAGTGGAGCGTCAACCGCTAAAGGGAACTATCAGATTGCACCACTGTTCGCTTCCACGAATTGTTGTTTTTTTGCCGATAATTCTTTGAATGCTTTCTACTCAGATTTCTGTTAGTCCAGACTTACGTGAGTGGAAATGTGGCAGCTATTACTCTGAATTGTAAGCGATTTTATTTATTTCAACTTTATAAGTGTAAGATCGAAAGGTTACAGCATGGTCAGATTGTTTTCCATGAATGCCCGTAACTGCTACAGTTTTTTATTGGACAGTTAACCATTCCCTTAATAATCATCAAAAATATAATTATCACATGCTGCCTTATTATTTGCCAGTACTATATTCACACAACGTACTGTGATCATGAGGTCAAGTATTTTTACATAATAGGGTGTAATGATGGTTGCATGTAATGACGTACTGACAATCGATCAAGACAGACAATACCGCGTAATGTGTACAGGCCTTATCTTGTTGACTCTTCAAGCTACGCGATAAGTATATTTCCCTTTCCATTCAACATTTCCTATTCAATAGTAAGGAATGATGTGCCTTTATCACTGCGTTCTCATTCCCACCATCAATTGTTTTGTCAATATTAACTTTATCTTTGTTATTAAAATTACACTTTATAATAGCTGCATTTCAATGATGTTGTAAAGTACATATTAATCTAAATAACTTACTGCTATATCGATAGGGAAATATTTAAAATATGTTGCACTATTCACTTCATATAGTGAGATAAGAATTCACCCGCGTGGAGTGCGTTGGCAAACTTCTAGACATATCAGATAGACTTCCTCGCCAAGTTTACCTCACCTACCTCAATCACCGGGCATATCGTGAATCATCTTATAAAACTGCATTTATTAATATTCATTGGCAATGGAAATGATTGCAGCCTAGTTTGTGTTGATTACCAAGATACATTGCATTGGATTTTTGTCCAGAGCAACAACGACGATGCTGATGAAACAACTTGTTTGTATTCACAGTCACAATTCTACGAATTCATCGAGTCTAGACGAAATTCGTCATAAAACTGACAGATAAGAATATTTCAGAATGAATAAACAATGATATAAAAACTAATCTTAAATAATACAGACAAATGTTTACTTGCTTCGGCAGACTTTGCTTTGCGAAAGCGTACTGCAAATAGTATCGTAAATTACAGATATTTGCAGAAGTATGCGAGTTTGATTATAATTTATAGCTAGGAATGTCGCATAACATGAAATAGGCCAATCAGGATTTTCCATTCAATTCGTTCTACATTATGCCACTCAAATTACTACAAATTACTATGAAAATCTACGATTCTATAAGATGTTCCAAGATTAATCTTTTAGGTATTCTATGGCACCAATACAAGACTAGAAAATCAATCAACATATCAAAAGCTTCACCAGTATAACAACCGGAACAATTCAATGAATTGTATCACCAAAATATAAGCCTGATAATTTCTGCAACCTTGATATACTAAAATGTCATCCAAAATAACATTTTCCATCCGCTCTTGATAAACATTGCGCCGTTACACAGATGCAAATCGAAACAAACATCAAAAGCACCGTTCGCCAAATCTGCAATTGTATTGATGTTGTCGTCTGATCATTGAAGCGAGCACATGGCGTGATGTTTACCATGCACCACATAAGGGTGTATTTATATTGAGAAGAAAAGAGCAGAATGCCAACTGATTTAACTATACACCATTGCTTGTCGGTCGCAGAATGTGACATGGATTAGTTTAATGAGCAATTACACTTTATAGTTAGAGACCATGTTAGTCAAGCTTTGCTAGCGTTAGTAATAATTAATAATATCTTGGTCTTTACATATTGTTCGACCTATATTTTTTTATTTTCCAAGTCTCGTATTTGCCGATAAGCTATTCTAAAGTTTGAGAATTGCTTAACACACAAAACACACCCTAACAGATTGCAGCCTGGATCATTGCCAGCGTCGTATCCAAATCGAGAAGACCACGCTACGCCGTCGTTTCGGCCGCTGAACTTGTATTAGACGTCGATAGGATTATGAGAATCAATATTGTTTTGAATTATTGACAGTATTGTAGGAACAAATACTTGGCAACGTTAACAATGTCACTTTTTGTCATGTTTGTAATTTGATAAAATCTTTTGCCTACATATATGGAAATCAATGTGTAGCTCTCCTAGAAACCTATAATCCTCTATTATTTTCTGTCTGTGACCTGTGAATTAACTAGGTCCGTGTCAAGTTTGGAAAAAAAAACAAATATTGTATATGACATGTTTTAAAATCTTTTTAATTCGTGGTTCTTTGATAAGTTCATACCTTATTGATTTATACTGTTACTGTAGTTACCATTGATCGATGACCTAATACGAATTTTGTGAGCGGCAGTGGAAGACAAGGAAAATTGAGTTTATAACTTAAATGTAGTCAAGAAATATGCGATGTACAAGCAAAAACTAGTCACAATATCTTTATCGTTTTGCAAAGCTATTCTACGTATGTTTAAAAATATAAAAAGAATATGTGTATTTATATCGAGACAGAAATAAAGTTCTAAACACATTTCTCAACAACAGGGCGACGATCAAATGCCAAGGGGGAAGTAATATTAGCACAAGAGGGATCTAATACTACGCAAAGGTCAAAGTTCAAACAAATATGTGCTATTTTAAAAACAACTGACTCAGCTGCCACTTCTATCGTAGAGTAGCCTAGTTCGTTTTTTGCAGGGATTACGTTTCAGTGTGCGATGTTGTTGTTCCTTTATTAGATTGCTGTAGTTTCACTTGGAATTTTTTATCTTTTTTACTCGTATTTTCAACGTGTCGTTAACCTTAAACTTTTGTAATATTTCTTTAATATACAATAACACGCGAGGTGCATGTTCCGTGGCATTGAATGTTATCAAGACGTAACCAACGGCCCCACATGGACGATATCGACACATAGGTACGTCAGACAGTTCAAAGGTTATTGACTTATTTAAATAAACGTTACAAATATTATTGTCAATAATGTTACGTAATCAGTACGTCATATTGCACAGCATAAATAGGCATTGTAATTTTGAATACACATGTGACGTATTTTATTGAATGTTCAAACGTGTATCAAGATCCTGCCTGAACTAGATCAATTGGCTTCTGTAATTGACGATAATGTGGCCAACACAATACAAGCCTACGTCATCACTGTTCCCTACAAGGCTACAGTATTGAAACTAATACTTTGTTATTGGACCCCCATCTAATGGCCGCTTATACCTTAGTACATTAACAGGATAACCTCGTACTAGTATTTTGTTTGTTTAATAGTACAAACGCCTTTGTTGGAATATTCGAGAAATAAAATTTCTAAATATGTAAGCACGTGTTGGTTGCGTGCTTAACTCGTTCGCCTTATCAATTGTTTGTCGTACTATTAGGTCTGAGTGCACAACTCCTAAACTATTTGTACTATTGATATCGTCAAGATCGATTGTCAATATTTATTTGCATAAGATTCCGCTATGTATGAGTTTTTAAGTTTCCTTTCCGATAAATTAACATTAATTTGTAAGGCACTAACAAATGGAACGGAACTATTTGGAACAAACAATGCAAATTGAAAATAGACTATTTCCAATGTGTGAGCTCGATTTTATTGGCTGGAGTCGTGCGAGTGCAACTAAATGGTTTTGGAAAAGTACCAGACCTTGAAGGCGCTTGTGTTGACGCCGGACTACACAATCAATCAAATATTAAAATGGAAACAAATATATTAAACTAATTAACGTTGATTGACAAACTGAAGGATTTCAAATAGTGGATTAACACGAGAAACAAATCTTTTTACCAAACAGTGTATTACCACGGTCATAACACCTGTATATATATATTGTCATCATATTGTTCGTAAGAAACGGGATTCTTAACACGAATTAGCTGATTGAGCTCCCGATATTTCGTAAAGGTGGACAGATATGGCTACCCTTAACTTTTTTCAACACTACCGCACCGCTTCAGTCAACCCGTGACCATGGCGCATGCATCTGTCCCGAAATATCGGGAGCTCAATCAGCTAAATGGTGGTAAGAATCCCATTTGTTACGAACAATATGTTAGTAAACACAAAAGTTTAAAGTTAAATATTGTCATCTCTCTCATACATAAAAAACAAAAAGATAACGGTATTTTTTACAGTAGGTATTAAATACACGGCAAATCTATGAGAGGTTGTTTTTTCTTTTTTAGGATTGGGCACAGAAAACTGTTAGACTATGATAACATTGTTTACGACGAAAAATATATTTGATAACAATATTAGATCGAAGCAGATATAAGTATTAGCGTTGTAATTCTATTATGATGAATGTAATCCTATAAAAGAGATAAGACAATCGAATATGTCTAACGTACGGGTACATCAAAATCATTATACATATTTTCTATCTAGTAAATAATAGTAGGAAATCTAAGTAATGGGAATTCTTCCTAAGAACGGTTTAGCTGTTAGCATATTATCAAGAAACCAAAAGAAAAACATTTCTAAGAATATTATGTATGAATTCGGAGGCAAGCTTGACGCGTAGCGAGGTCTTTAACCTGCAGTGAACTCGCAAACCCAAGGCAAATACAAGTTATTGACACAGATCAATAATTATAACGCTTACTTACAAATAATATATCAAACGATTACTGTAATAGTACGTAATTTATTACTTCCATACTTTTAATCCGGCTACAGACGTTCAGTTTTTTAACTGTACAGTTTTATTTGCACAGTTAAAACTAATGCCACTCGTGCCTACACGTTCAGTTTTCCTCGCTTTCATTGCAGTAAGACGTGCTAGGAGTCAAAAATTTTAAAGTAATTTGTTAAAAAAAATCTTACTTAGGGAGCAAAATATTTATTCGGTACTAGGATAACATAAACACAATGATACGATTACTTTGAAAAACTAGTCAAACCCGCTACAGACGCTGTGCAATTTAACTGTAGAAATAAAACTGTGCAGTTAAAACTGAAGTTGAGCAGCCGGCTTTAACATCACAATGTAGTGTTGAGGTTTCATTTGTGAATAGAGGAATCAAACATAAGCAGACAGACAAATTACTTAAAGTGAGACTAAATCACGTATGATTCTGCGTATAGTTAATATGGCCATCTATAACTTATAAACCATAATAAAAAAAATCTTGTATTAATAAAAGACGTAAGATATGAGTAGTGTGCAACTAGACGAAATGAACAGTTACAATGTATCTACTTATTTACAATAACTGTATACTACTTTATGTGTTACTTCATTAGAAGAGTAAACTAAGAGCGCTTGAGATCATATCTAAAGAATCGTATGCATCTTCTATTTAAATTTAAAATTTCATGTCATAAAAACCTCATTATCCACATAGATCATGCACCTCATGAATGATTGATAGTAACCGCCGTGGTGGGCTATCCGTTTACTATCACAATAAAGCAGTAAAATGAATTAAAAGATCAAGCAATGCATATAAACT
>QDHC01003140.1:170036-186016 GCA_013186455.1 Papilio dardanus tibullus
AGCGGGACATGCGCCCGCGCTGCAGACGCAGGTGTGGGGGAAATCTACATCTTAATAGATACAGTGTCTAGTGTCTAGTGCTTTCATACATTGCAGAGGTGTTGCTCAAAGTATCTTTCGATTGGAGATATCGCTGATGGAATCGACAAAACTGTATGAAACTGGGGATTACCCAAAGTACATTCGCTACGAAGCGATTCTATAACCAACGTCAAAAAAGTATAAATCTGACAATGAAGTTCGATATCTCACCCGCGACAAGCACTTGACTTGTCGAATTTCATTGTCAGTTTTATACATTTTTGTTGATTCCGTCAGCGATATCGCCAATCGAAAAGTACTTTGGGTAGCCCTCCTGACAATGACATTGGATAAGTCATGTGCTTGCCACCTGTGAGATATCGAACGCCATTGTTAGTTCCATAATATTTTCGATGTTCGCTATCGAATCGCTTTGTGGAACATGTATTTTCGGATAATTCCGTAAATGTGGCGTGGTACTTATTTCAAGACCTGAACTGATATCATTGAATCAATTACTCGTGTGCAGGGTTACCTATTCGGCTGCCATCTAGCGCTGGCGTGGCAGGCGTTCCTGGACCTAGAGGCGTTCTCAGGTCCGGAGCCGCGCAGTTTCTCGCTGGTGGGCGCGCCGCTCGCATTCACCTTGCAAGAACGACCCGAACTCTACGAGTTGATAGAGCAGGGCCGCCGCAGCGTGCACGACGTTGATTACCATAAGGTTAACACCACGATACTCGTACCAAATACACATACACATTACTGCAATATTAAAAAAAAACATAAGTCACTAGATTAAATTATACTTATGTGTGTATACTTACATTTTTTGGAGGAGATATGAAATCCTTATCCAGGATGGTTCGTACCGCGTAATGTAAGTAAGAAGACATTGACATTTCTACGTATTGATACGTAGATGTAAATTATTGATTATTATTACACACACACTCGCGCTAAATGAAATGCCATAATGACTTTAATCCCCGATCTAGAAGGGGTGTACAATGCCACCTGAACCATTTTAAAGAGATTACCTGTAGGTACTGTTTTTTTTTCTTTTTATTGAAATAGTCTGTCTAGCTCCAGAGTTTATTTCCAAGTGTACTACACCCTCTAGAAGTACAGCACTGAGATAAAATAAAAATATACTTCAAAGGTTAATAATGAATTAAATTAATTTATGTGTGTGTATAGTTGTACGAGGCGGTGTTGTCGGGAGACGGCATTGAGCAGACGAAGCAGTTGCAGCGCGAGCACATCCGCGCGGCGAGCCACGTCCTCGACAGCTTCCCCAACTGCGACGCGCGCACCGCGCTCGCCAACATCATCGTCGCCATGCATCCTTGAACCGACTGATTCAAGGAAATCGTGGTTCCTTGAAACAGAAGGATTCATGGAATCAGGAGTAAACCTAGTTTAGTAGGTAACCAAACCTCCTCTTTCTTTTTAAACGGTACCTGAACTCTGACTCAAAGTGAACTTGAACCTTGACTCAAAGTGATCTTGAACCTTGACTCAAAGTGAACTTGAACCTTGACTCAAAGTGAACTTGTACCTCAATTATTCCCAATCTGAACCTCAACGTGCTACACCTTTCTCTATTGTTAATAGCGTAGTCGTTATATTGTATCGGTGCTGAATCTTAAAGTAAGTGATTACACTCATTGTATTTTTGATAAATTGAAATTATTAACTGTGTTATACAGGTTGAATGGAAAATCACTTGAGCTTATTTTGAATAATGTACTATTATATACTCAGTAAAAATTATATTAAATACTTTTGCACTTATAGAAAAAATGAAAAAAAAAACAAGGAGTTCTGCTTAAATGTACGTCACAAAAAGACACCAAAGTTAAAATGTTCACGTGTAAAAATACGTAAATAGGGAATGGATTTTAATAATAAGTTAATATTAAATCTCTTATTCAATGTACATGAACAAAAGAGTTACCAAAAAGGTGCTAAAATAATAATTTGAATATTAAATCTTTATAAATAAGATCTGTGTCTGAAAATTAAACGAATACTCGTATAATAATAATAAAAAAAAATATTCCGTAATTTTATTAAAAACCATGACGCTATAATTACATTTTTTTAGTCTTGGTCATGCTCGGTATATTTGCATATAAATTGTTATAAAGATGAATTTATTATTGTTTTAAAAATATTTTTGTTACCATAGTAGTTTGTATTACATTAGGGTAAGAATTACGTCTTGGTTGTACTAGTTTAAGGTTTTATTTTACAGTTTACTCAATTGCAACAAAACTTCTCCGAGAAAAAGTACTATTCTGAAATTATGAAACTTTAATTGTGCCTTGATTTTCTTGCAGTTTGTAAAATGTTTTGTATATTGATTTGTTCCGTCCAATAAATGAAGACTTATTAGATATTACAAACACTTTGTATTTTTGTTGTAACTTTATATTTTAATAAATTTTATATTGTTTACTTTTATTCATTTATTATTTAATCCTTTGATAAGCAAATCGGGTATAACTATGGGAGTACTAATTGGTGGTAGAGGTTCATGTCTAAAGCTGGCTACAGACGTTCAGTTTTTTAACTGTACAGTTCAATTGCGCAGTTAAAACTGACGTGTGTAGGCAAAACTGAGAACTGTACAGTTTAAAATATGATAAAACTGCCAAACAGGCTACACGTCTGTAGCCGGTTTGGCTAGTTTCTTAAAGTAATATATAAATTATATAAAGTGTTGTTTGTGTTTCTGTCAGCACAATATATGTAGGCACAAGGGGTATCAGTTTTAACTGTGCAGATAAAACTGCACAGTTATAAAGCCGGCTTTATTAAATAAAACAGTCATTTGTTTTTTAAATTATTGTATTAATAAATAATGGTAGTTCTATTTACATGACACATTCTTTTTGTTTTGGCAGAAGACAATAAAATATCGTTACACAAACAGTTTCATTTGTAACTCAAACATTTAATGAACGCCGCGTTTGAGACACAATACTTAAACATAACTTTCACACGCACATGTTGATTACAACTCGCAAACTGTGTCATGAAGACAATGTTTTTGGTTACAATATTTTCACAATACTGGTCGTTTTTGGCTTTATCGTTTTAGCTTAATAAAATAACTGCAAAGGAACAACGGCACAGAGACACAACAGATGAAAAATATTAAAAAAATAATATTAATTTGATCTGTGCCGCGAAGTGCCCGGGCACTGAAGGACACAAGCAGACAAGCACACGTCAGTTTACGGTTATATCACAGGTTTCTAGTGTGACCTAATTGATACTTTCACTTATAATCCAATTAACTGGAGATTAACATTCATCTACTTTTTAAAATTTTACTCACAATGTGTTCGTACAAACGACGCTAAGTTTAAATTATAATTAACACTTGACATAAATTCAACATCTAACAGTCTTTCGGTCAATGGATAAAAACTCGTAGCTATTTAATATATGATATTTTCCGTATTTCTAATTTTATTCTAATTTGTTTGTTCTTTTAACGTCGCCTGTACGAACGCATGTATCTATAATACAAATGCAATTTAAACGATTCGAAGTTACTTCATAATATAAACCTCGAGGCAACTATTCACAACACGTAAAACGATTCAACCCTCAAATACAAAATTCCTTTTATTTTAATAATTTGTAAATGTGAAAAATTCGCCGACATATCCGTATACGATTTAATATATGTTTATTTTGACCTGCTTCGAACATCTGCTTGCTGGCACGTACTCGTGTAAACTACGATTTATGAAAACTATATTGATATGCCTTGTCACACAAACAATGCTCTGACAATAACATCTAACCCTCAGTTTCCATTGCTGAAAGCATAGTGCAAAAACATATATTTATATCAGTTTTTTTTAGAGGGATGGTAATGTTTTTGTACAGTAGAAACCGAGGGTCCCGAGCGCCGGACGTATGGCAAGAGGGGCACACAGATAACATACACAAATAATATCAGAATAAAATTTAGGCGATCAGAGACAGTTCGAAAAGTTAAGCGACTCTATAAGATCGACGATATTCCGCACCATTCGTTATATTTTTATTCAACTCCTACATAATAATGTACATAGACCCGACGTCTATTATTGCTTAGTTTTTAAAAGTTTTGCTCTCAAAACTTCACCTATAAATAATTTCACATTCGTCCCAATAAATTTACCATTCAATAAATACGTACACGTAAAAAATATAAACTATATCAATAGTTTAATCTTTAAAACAAACTTCTCTTAGCCTAATTATATATTAATAACTATTCGTCAGTATGATTTCATTCATTTTTCAATAATATGCCTACTTTATAATCTTTCCAAGCGCCTGTTTTACGCATTACTTATATTATAATTGTATTTTTTTATTTCATATTTTTTCTTTAAATGATTGAACATAATTTCATTAAAATTATTAGTGACTAAATAATAGGGTTGATTTCATAAAATGCACACACGATTATGAAGTAAGGACAATAATTTAACAGTTTGTAAATCCGCGTCGACGTCGCCAGACGGCGCTGGCGGCGCGCAGGCACTCGAGGAAAGTAAAGGAGGCTACAACATGCCAACACAACTTAAATGTCGAGCCGTAAAGCAAATATATTAATCATTAATAACTACCGTAACGCTAAATTATTACAAAGAAAATCATTTCATAAAGGTTCAAGTAATACAATATAAATAAGTTAAATATTCTAAAAAGTTAAAAATACACACTTCTTAAACCTAATAGAAAAGCACTCAATTACGTTTGTTGTAAAATGCATGTCGCGACTTCGCCATCATTTCACTTATACCATTAAAATTAAAAATAATATGCCAAAACAAACTCCAAATAGACAGAGGAATGGTTTCACATAAATATAAAATAATAAATAAACAAAGGTACAAAAATATCATAGACACCGCGGCCTCCGCGGGCTCGACGCCCTTTTTCCCACAAAACGTGACGTTTTGTACTTCTGCTCTGAACAAGGTATACATGTAGTGTTAGTAGTTTATGAGATCATTGCATCGCACTAAATATTTATTCATAATGCGCTTAATTAGAAAACACGACAAAATATGCAGAAAAAACATACAATGCATCTATTTTATACAAAATGCATTTGTATAACTAAATCCATGGAGGTCGACTCGATATTTGTAAAATTAAATAGCACTTGAATATACAAACAAAAGAGCTACACGGATACGGTCGCTTATCTGATACAATAGACACTAACGTAGTAACGTACGACTAGTTGAAATGCGATAAACACTACTAAATTAAAACTTAAATAACATCTTTGATTAAAACTCACTCGGTTCGTCGTAAACTTATGATGTAAAACTGTAGTCAATTCCAATTTAAATGTGATTAGAAATCCCAGCTCGCGGGACCAGTTCTTTATGCAAGAGTAAAAAATACTTGTCTTATAAGTTCTCTCCAATAGTTACAACTTAGTAATGTTGCAGCTGACAACGTGGCAATTGCATCTTTGATATTCATATTCATATAGATAAATCATCAGTACAGAAATATAAGCAGGCAGTGGCCTTGTTACATTCGTTTAACCAACACTTGGGATGAAATCGGCTGATTCAAACGAATAGCGATTGCTTCGCTTGGATTGTAAAGGCGCGGTCGACAACACGGCTATGTTGCGACGTGTCGCGGCCTGCGTCAGGTGGCCGACTCTTGGTAGGGCCCTGTCACAGTGCATGGGTGCATGGGAAATAGCGTCGTCCATGACATTGTGGTGTGAGTATCCGCACGTAGCATGATCTGTCCGCTTTTCCTCGCAGCGTTGGTCGCTTCGACCAGCGCCGCCAAAGAGCTGTATCCTCCAGGAATAGCATCCTCGTTATTTTTCCATTTTTCCGGGCCCGGCGTTTGTCTTTGCTCTGGTCCCGGTGTAGTCGCAGGCGAAGCGGAATTGGAATTCGGCCCCGGTGTTCCCGGTGTAGCAGGATTTAATCCGAGTTTCTTTAATCTCATTTTTTCCTCCCATTCTTCGAGACCGTGCTTCGGTCTATTCAGATTTCTGTGTTGATAAAACACCAACGATATTCTAGTTGGATTAACTCGGTTAGGACTTTTAACAGCCGTCGTCGAGTGCATTTCGTGTTTCGCACATTCAAATAGTACGCTCCCGTGACCTAGAGCAATCGCCACGCCGCCCATCTGACTATCTTTGAAACATTCCAGGTTATCTGAGACTTCTGTTACTTCTCCGATTGGCTCAGCTTTCGGTGGTTCCGGTGGATACGGAATAGAAAATGGTGGTGGGTATAGACACCAATTAGGCGAAGACTGACACCAATTTGGGCTTGGATTCTGATAAAAATTGGGATTAAAATTAGGGTTGTATTGATAGCCATAGGAATTGTAACAATGCGAATTTCTAATTAATTCTTCCCGTTTATATTTTTCAGCATTGTAATATGCTAAACTATTATAATCGTTATAAGAATTTTCATATGGATTAAAATGACCATATGGGCTTGGAGGAAATGGGTATGCATTTGTCATCTGTGGGTAGTTACTGTACGGCACGGAAGACTGATTTCCAAAATTATTTTGGCTGATAGGATGAAAGTTCCCGGCAAAGTCTTGGGCGGGTTTATTTGATGCTCCCATACTTTGATTCATGTCTTCGTGATTTATAGTGAAATTCCCTTGTGACGTGGGCGGCTGAGATACTGTATTGGTTCTGTTATCATAAGGACTTCTATGTTCATATCCTTGGCTAAAATGGGGTTTATCTGATGGTGGGTACGGCTTTAGGAAAGTTGAATTTTCTACGCCAGCCATTGGATTAACCAGCTGGGATCGCGATGGTGGCCTCGCCTTTGGTACCCTAAATAAAGAATTGTCACTTTCGGTGTTGGCTGTTTCTTTTGGTTTCAAGGGATCCCAGTTTTTAGATTCTGGTGATTTCCATACACTTTTTCTTGCATCGGGCGAAATTAATGTATCATTGCTTGGCGATTTTAATTCAGGAATTTGTGAAGAAGCGGGAGATGCTGGGGTGCTCTGTGACTTCTGTGATATCTCAGTCAAACGCGGAGAGTTGGGCATATCGAATTCCGGCATCTTGTTCGCAATATCACCGATGAGATGTTGCTTATCGTTTTCAGATGTATTTTTCTGTGACATTTGATCCGAATTGGTTTCACTTCGATTTGAGTCGGGACTAAAATTGTTAGCGGGACCATTGAGATGGGCTGTGGTCGAATCAGGATCCTCTTTTACAACATTATTAAATATTTCTGGGTTAGCAAAATCAGGCCACTGATTCGGGGGTTGAATATGTTCTTGATTGGTATTGAATGGTTGATCTCTCTTTTGCAAACCGGTTGCAAAACTCGGCAGTTGGTTGGGATTTGGGTTCTGACAAGCAGTTTCTACTAGAGGAGACACGTTATTTGGATTGTACATGCTATTTTGGTGATGTAAATTGTAGCTTTGATCGTAGGGATTGTAAGGAGAATCAAGAACTGTACTCGAAATTTGATTACTTTGTAATTGAGCATCGGTAAAATTGTCAATCATCGATGCCATATCTAGCAAAGCAGGATTTGATAAGTTGGGGTTGATTAGACCAGCGGAATTGCTATGCATGTTTGGATTAACAAATGCTGAGTTGTATGGCGAGTTATTGGTGAAAGATGGATTTGGCTGGTTCATAGCGGGAGTGTTCGACCTCGGCGAGGCGCTGCTCTGACTTTTGGGACTTGCGTTATTTCTGTTATCATTTGGTTGCGGCGTTCTCGGCGCTGCAGCGTTCTGCTGTTGCTTCTTCTGGTTGTTAGAATTTTGTTGCGACCCATTGTTCGCGGAAGAGTTAGTGTTGTCTGAACTTTCTTCATCCTTGCGCTTCTTACCGTGTCGCCTGCACGGTTGTAATGGCACGGAGCGTACTCTCACCTCCATTGGAAACCTGAAAATAAGTAAGTTAAAGGTGAGTTATATTCTATTTAGAAGTAATCAACTAGATAACATTTTACTTTGTATAGCTTTGTGCCAATCTGTACCTCCATAAAGTAGAAACTAAAAGGAGAGATGTTTTAGGTACGTACTTGTCAAGTATCTGCAGCGCACCGCTGCGCACTTTGTCCTCCTGTCCTTCGACGGAGCCGAACTCGTCTGTGTTGTCGAGCACGTAGAGCGGCAGCACGTGCAGCTGCTCGTGCTCGGCGCGCGCCGGCCCGCGGTGTCGCGCCAGCGTCACCACCGCCGTGCAGCCGTTGTGCATGTTGTGCAGGTCGCGGTGTGCGTGCGCGCAGAAGTCTATACAAGCAGTTACACCTGGAGACAAGAAATAAAACTGTTAACTTCTTATAGTAAACCTTGTTAATTGAAAATTAAATTTTATAATTGTACAATTATTTAATCATATACTGTACAAATTGATACAATACAAACCGGAAAATGGTCGTCCAGGCTTAAATCCTAGGCGGCAGTCGGATGCTTCCTTTTCAAACTGACACTGATTCTCGAAGGATTTGGGAGCCAGGTTCATGTAGAGTGGACTCAGTAGAGTTGCCAGGACATTCATCCTCTCCTCTATCTCCGCTTCTTCAGTTTTTACAGACAGACGAAATTTTCGAACAGTCTTGGATCTTGCGTATTTACAGCCGTTGTAGTACATCGACCATGAACAACCGAAACTGTATGATGCGCCGCAAGTCTCTGGGTCCAGCCCTGGAATAAACCATGAAGTAGAATGAGTAAAAACAATTAATCAGTAACTTCAGTATGTTGAATTATTTACCTACATTTTTGTATGACATCTTAATCTTCTGTTTTTTTTTATATACTCGTAAGTTCTACCGATGTAGAAGACTTTGAAAAGTGTTTAAAAAACATAAAGTTAGAAAAATTTCATACAATTGTATTTTTGTTACCTTGACAGGCGCAAGTTCTATTTTCATTGGTGGCACAGCGCCGCGTGGTGGGCAGGCCGTACCGGTTGAGTTTGTGTGAGAGCAGCGTATAATCGAGGTCGGCCTCTGACTGCGGGATGCCGTCCCACGCCACCAGACACACCACTATCCATGCAGAGTTGCATTTGTGCCCGTTGCGGCACTTCACTACCACCAGCACCTTCTCCGAGTAGTTGGTACGTCTGATTATCTGTGGGACGAATTTCAAAGTTAATTTATTTACAAATTGAATATTTGAACAACAGAACTTTATTGAGTTTAGTGTTTTTTTACTATTTAAAATAGAAAAAATAATGTCTTATGTTAGAATGCTTTTAATAACAATTGAAATTCTTGGGATCCATACACTCACCCACTTTGCCATGGGGCAACCTTGAGCAGTTTTGCCCTCCTTGCCAGTGTAACAGATCTTTTCTATCCTCAATTCTTTGCCAGATAGTCCTGTTCGCGTTTCCAAGTCTTTTCTCAATTCTGCTAAGCTAGGAGCGGCTCCTGAAAAGTAATTTATAGTTAATTACACATCAATGTAACTTAGTTAATACAATCATATAATAATAACAAATCTATTACCTAAATGAGTGTAGTAACTGCCTGGTTCCGGAGGATTTTTGTCAGCGGCGAAACAGTTACAATCAGGGACCTCAGTTCTTGAACTATTTCTCAGTTTTTCTAGATTCTCTAGATATTCCTTAGAATAATTAAATTGATTTTCTTTTGGCTTAGCTGTATTATCAGGAATGGGCGTACCGGGTTTAGATGGATTTTTGGAATCAGATTTTTCTGTTGAATCTGGGTCATCTTCTAATATTTCGTCTTTGGTCTGTAATCCCGGACAAGCGCCGTCTCTTAAGTGCTCTGGCGGTGGTTTTCTAGTGGAACCTTGGCGGCAACAAGAGTAACCGACTTCGTTCCTAATCGCCACCGGTCCTCCATCCCCAGGATACATATATGGCTCGTTTTTCGGAGGTCCATAATTTATGTTTTTGTAAATTTTGTGGCCCGGGGGTGAATGCTCCGATTTTATTTGCTCGATGTAAAATGGTGGTTTTGGTTCAATAGGTGTAGTACTTCTTCCAGAATTACCTCGGTTGTCAGAATTTTTAAGAGTCTTTTGTTCATAATTCTTGTTATATCTTTGAAAACCTATATTGTCTTGGACGCGTGGGCTTTGAGCAAAATTTTCATTAATTTCTTGCCTACGTTCAAATCCATAGTTCTGAAAATGTTGATAGATTTGTTGTTTTGGCCCAAAATTTTCTTGTTTTATGGTAGATATTGGTGGTAGTACCGTATTTTGATTAGTTTTAGCCAAAGTTCCGTTAGGAAACTCTCTATATGAATTATTCAAGGTTGTCTCATTTGTCTTTTTGTACGTATTTTGACACGAAGTCCTTACCGTCTCGGATTTTACTCTTTCTTCTTTCTTGTACTGATAATTATCGGGGAATTCTAACTTAGGAACTAAAGGCGCATTTGGATGCCTAAATTTTGCATCATAAGCTTCTCTTTCAAAATGCTTCTTTTGTGCGCTTGTGTCCCGAGCAGAGTTTTGTTGATTCATTTCGGACACTGGTCCTATGAGCATTTTAGATTGGAAATCCTTACTGTCTTGTTGCGTATAATTTAAATTATCATTACCGAAAACTTCTGGAAACTTTTGGGAATCGACTGTAGTTGTAAGATTTGAGTAAGCATTGTATTGACCTCTCATATCAGTATAAGAGGGCAATTTTTGTGTTTTGGATGCATTAACTGATAAACAATTTTTCTCATAACTCCGCGGGACTTCCGTCCCGCCCTCCCATACGTGGTGGCCACCACCTCCGAATTCACTCACACTATAAGTATGAGCTCCGTGGGAATAATTACCAGCGGCAGAATAAGCCTGCTCGCCTATGCGGTAATTATCTCGGAGATGGTGGCTATACGATAAAAAATGACCGGTAGTATTTTTATCGTCATTGGTGGATATTCCACCTTTCCTGTCGTCTAGTCCTCGAGGAGGGCCTTCGCCAGGATCGCCTTTGTCCGGGGGTGTGTTAGTACCGTCCCGGGTATGGCTCTGTTTGTTCAAAATCATAGTTTTCAGTCTCGAGTTCAAATTTACCCTGTCCGACTGAGAAAACATTTGTTGTTCAGACTCATCTTGACGCGATTGCTGTAATTGTTGATTCTGAAGTTGTTGGTTTTGATGATTCTGCATTTGAATTTGTTGATTTTGTAATTGTTGTTGTTGGTTTTGTTGATGATGACTTAATTGTTGGTTAATTTGTTGATTCTGCATTTGTTGTTGGTTCTGCATCTGTTGTTGATTCTGCATTTGTTGCTGATTCTGCATTTGTTGCTGATTCTGCATTTGTTGCTGATTCTGCATTTGCTGCTGACTTTGCATTTGTTGCTGGTTCTGCAATTGTTGTTGATTCTGCAGTTGCTGCTGGTTTTGCATTTGCTGCTGATTTTGTATTTGCTGTTGATTTTGAATTTGATGTTGGTTCTGCATTTGTTGGTTTTGAATTCTTTGGTTATGCTGCCACTGGCGTTGTTGCCAGTCATTTTGGTTTTGTGCTTGGTTATTTTCCCTGTATTGTCCGCTATTGTAGGCGCCCGAATACCCGCTACAGTCGAGTGAAGCTCGCGGACCGTTGCTCCCCTGCAGGTATCCAGGCTCGGCGTTTCCCGAATGCTGTCCATTTGTTCCATTTTGTTCCTGTCTATCTCCATCATGGTTGGAATCTCCTGTTGTGCCATCAGCGCTGTTGTATTCCTCCGCATGTTCTGTTGCGTACTCTGACCGTTCGTAATTCGGTTGACTCACAGTATAAACGGATGCTGCCGTCGTCGGAACTGAGTTTTGGTATGAAACGGCTGAGGCAGGTCGGGAATCGCTACCACTAGTGACACCAGGAGTGGTAGCCTGAGCGTACTGCTGTTGGTATTCCGTAGTGTAATGTGGTGCTCGTGGCGATGGTACAGGAGTGTACGCTCCGCGATTTGATGGAGGCCTTTGTGCGGGGACAGCCTGAACTCCGGCCTGATAATAAGTGTTGTTAGCTACGTCGAAGGTTGTCGCGACATTTTGGACGGTGTACGTGGTGTTCGCTTGGTAGTGGGGTGACGTGGCATAAGGCGTATGGGCACCTTGGTAATCTAATGTAGTTTGTCCCGTCTGAGTGGGAATTTGCTGTATGAATTGATTTTGCCAACCTGCAAACATGAAAATAATAATTTACATATTTAATCAAATGTTATCCCGCAACAGAATTGTATCATTATAAATTATAAAAAGTACCTTGTGACGGGTCTGTTTGCCACGTTGTTGGGAATCTGTTCGGATCCCCGGCGTAGAATGGCATCGGAGCCTGCAACGATACCAAAACAAACTATAAACAATTAAGATTCGGATTTTTTGTAGGCAAAGTTTTATATTAGTTACTAAGTTAAGTAACACTATAAAGCGTGTATGACTAACACGACCTCTATTAAGCCATTAAAAATAGTTAAACAAGTCGTAACACTTCAATGTCGCTCGTAAAATAATTAGTAGGTGTTAACTCTGAGAGTGACGATGTTTTGTTATCTAAAAGTCGGTGTACTCCGCGTGGCTGCGTGCGAGGGGACGAGTTATCGCGTTGGCCGAGGTCGGTAACGTAGTAAATAGTTGTAAATATTGTTTTGTACGGAAGAAGATACGCCTTTAAACTAAAAACGCTGAAAACAACTCTTTTGATATCATATTTGTTCGATGAAGGCGATGTAAGCATAACGATGTCTTAAGCATTACTTTCTTAAAAGCTCAATGATGAAGCTTTGCTGTTAGGTGTGGTAAAGGTAAAGTAAAAGTTTTTTAAGGTTGTGTCAGAGAAGTGGAAAAACTCATATTACAAAAAATTTTGTAAAGCATTTTTTCGCATTGTTGCTGTGTAATTTTATTTATTAAATTCAGTTTATCCAAAATGTTCAACATTCTCCAAGCTCACCTTTAAATTAATAACTGCTTGTGTTATATTAAAAACTGAATTTTCAAAGACGACGTAATTAAAAATAAACTCTCAACAAATATGAGGGTTTCAACTTTTAACAAGTATGAGCTTTTTTAATATTCAAGAGAAGAAAAAAATTAAAATACGAAGTTTCCGTGTGTGGTGAAAAAATGCTTTCAAAAAAAACTTCGGCTTGATAAAAAATTAAAAATTGTTTAGGATGTTTTAAGATGAACGCTAATATAATTCGGTAATAAATATCGGTATTTGTTTGTTCTAAAATGAATTTTCAGCAAAAAAAAATAGAAAAAGATTTTGTTCGTCAGTTGAGTTTAGATGCTACTGCAAAATAAACCAAAATATAATTATTAAATGAGATATCTCCACGAAAGGAATGCCGTATATTACTTTCTTCTTTTTCCATTACTTTAGAACGCATTTTCATTTTAAGGATTTAATTTTAATTTGTGCGTGTAACGGGACATTAGAGCTCGCCTGAAATTTCATTAGGAGCTACGCGAGTAATTAAAACTTACACAAGTCTCGTAAATTACTTTATTATTTATCTACGTGTGTGTAATTACAAATGTTTTGTTTAACGCGTATGTTCTATTTACGTGTTATGTTAGATGTTTATGACATACACGTGTACACCCTTCGTATACGGAGCCACGCAAGTCTGCGATTTTCGTCTCGAGGTGACTTAAGTAATTCAATCTCATAGAAGTTCATATATAGGTACGCTTATATGACGTTGTACTGTGTAGATCGTGGTTGACTTACGATACACCGTGTCCTGTCCGGGACGTGCCCCGTCCGGGCCCGCACCGTCAGTGTGTGTGTTTTTTATAGGAGAAGGTGGCAAACAAGCAGCGGATCAACTATTCAAACAATCTTTCTGAACACTCCCCGTGGTAGAGGCGGTAAAAAATGCAAAGGGAGCTGACGTCCCTTCGCAAAGCAAGTGGGTCGAGCCGATCGGTAAGATCCCAGGCAAATGGAAAATAATTACGATCAAATGTCCATACAAAATGTTATTTTGACAGTGCCCCGTCCATCTCTCGGCTCGGGCACATTGGTATATTTTGTACTGACACACTTGCCCGGGCCCGGACGGGGCACGTTGTAGCATGAATCACCTATATTCGTAGCCTTGCGTACGAAGGGCCTTAATAAACAACTTTAGATTTCCCATGAATTCTAAAAATAAATTGTTATTCTCGCTTGATTTTCTTTTCAAGTTTTAATTTTAAACATTTGTGCAAAATGTTAGGTAATGTTTTGCAAAATGAAATAAACGGCTCGTAGCTACAATCAGGGAACTATAAATTCTTGAAGCGTCGCCGGAATGGGCCAAGTTGGACGTTGCAGCAAAAAAAAACTACGAAACTTCGTACATTCTGTGTGACCAATAGTAATTACTTTAGTATTTTGTTAAAATATACTAGGAACATTTTAATTTTATTGAAAAATACCTCATGGAACAAACCATCTACAATATAATTTAACGGGTATAGCTTTAAGAAATGTTAAAGTTTTAACCAACTACCAACAGAAGGAGGTTATCAAGTCAGTGGATTTTTTTTAAAGATGTATTTAAAAACAATATTATAATTCTGTAAACAGCAATGCGCTTTATTTAGCAAAGAAACAAATTACACGACGCCGAGCGACATCAAAGTTGATTCCGCTAAGAAACAAACACAATTAAACGGAGAAAACTCCATTATAATTATGAAACCTCTCAACAATATTTTTCAACAACGTAATATGGTGAAGATAAATAAATTTAACAAGTTGAGAGTAGACGTCGCGTTTTATTTATCTAAGAGAATTTAATTCTCAATTCAATTAACGTGCCGTATCGAGAAAGCTGTAAACTTAATTGCTTTTGGAAACGTATAATAAACGTTACATTTTACTTCATAAGGCGTATAAAGGTATGCCTTCCGCAAAAGAATAAAGAGCTGAGCGGGAGCTGGTCGGCCCCATTTTCCACTTTCCTAAGAAACTGCATACTTGTGTCCCCACCAACAAAGAGAAATGACATGTGTCAAAAGGAGCCGAAATGTTCTAAATAGTTGAGTTGTGTCCGAGCTGTATCAAATGAGACAGCTGCGTTATGCCGTGAGCTCGCTTACCTTAGCTCTTTGTGGACGGGGACGCAAGCACATTTGAGGCTGGTCCGCTGACCATCGCACGCTAACTACTCTTTTGCGCTCACCTTAAGTGGAAAACTAGTTTTATCAACAGAAAACAGTAACTACTTCCAAGTAATATAAATGAAAAACCTTAAAAATCCTTCTTTGTACTGAAATATAGTCGTATTTAACACGTAGAAGCAACAATCAACATTTTTCAATGAAATATAAGTATTGTTGGGTATTTAATGCTTGTTTTCAAGAGCACGTATAAAATGAGTCACATACTCTAGATTGGTACCTCAGGTCTAGAGGTTATCATACAATAAGTTATTACATCCGCTCATAAACAACTGCAAATGATATATTGAAGGATACTACGATTGGCAACATTGTATCGTGCATTTAGCATATTGACAGCCCAATGTTAATGCGCCACTCAAATTTAAGCGTCGCTTAACATCTAACTGGCGTCAAAATAAATCGCCGTAGAATTTGGAGTTTAAGCGTGGACTTTATGGGTATTTTTTAATCGTTTTTAGTGTAACTTTAAGCAGGCGTTTTTAAAGAGATTTTCTTTTTCTTTTTAGATTTAGCTTATATTTATAAGCTTTGTTTTGTAATTTAACTAGCAAAGTAATAAAACAATAAACATAAATTAAACGCTAACAAGGGGCTCTAACGGAAAGCGGATTAAGTTCCTTAGAAGATAATCCTTTATTTTTATTAACCTTATTCCGCGCTAATCGGTTAATCTTTTAATTATCCTTTGAGTCATTACAAACTGTATTGTTCTGTACAGTTTAAATAAATAAAAGTTAATAAAGTCACCTTGAGTCTGCGTATGCAATATTACTTTCAAAAAAATAAAAATTCACATCAATTTATCG
>QDHC01003140.1:186296-210038 GCA_013186455.1 Papilio dardanus tibullus
GGAAGCGCGGCGTAATTATCATGCGTGCAGTAAACACGGATAGTGATTTGAATACATAGTATACATATTATATTGTATATTTAAATAAATATACATAATACAATTGATAATGGTATAGTTTCGTTACCATATTTATTTTCGAATTCGAAGTTGAGCCCGATTTTAACATGAAAGTTTAGTACGTTGTGGTGAAATCTATTTCTAAGCAATAGTTTAAATAAAATAACACAAAGTCTAGAAGTAGAGTAATCAAAATAATATGGACATTAAGAGAATGGTCATAATTAGAGTTATAACGGAGTTGAAAGACCAGTATAAGATGAGCTATGTTCGCGTCATATAATTATGAAATTGATAATAGAAATTTCGAAAATTACGTGTCTTGTAATGTTCGCTACAGGAAATGCGTCTTATTAAGTGTTATTTATGTTGAAAATAAGACCTTTTATAATAAAATTACAAGAAAGTATAACGTGTAAGTATAGATTATTAGTTAGACATGAATGTATGTAATTTTATGTTATTTCAACTTAAAAGTAGGCACTTAGTTTCGATAAACTAAACATTTCTTTGAGTAAAATTAAATTAATATATAGTCAGGAAAAGATATATTATATTATAGATGGAGCATTCGAAGCCTAAAAGTGAGGCATTTTAATTGATCTCCGCCGGTCACTTTTAGGGAAATTTCCCCCCGTGTTGTCCTTTACATTACATTTGCCGATATAAAAAGTCGACCGACTGTAACCTCTTTTCTCATATTTAAAATTTATTTCTTAGTATTTACTAAAGCTTAATATTATAATTAATCGATACATTTTTAAAACACTAATTAAAAATGTATAGCAACAATAAAACAAAAGTAGTCTTTGTTAAAAGTTATTTGGATTTAAATTGTCTTAAATAAACTAATAAAATTAAAAAAAAACGATAATTAACATTTTAATGAATGTTTTATATAAAAAATCACATTTTCATAAACTTGGGAAAAGTTTTCATGATACTGGCAAAGATTAGATGTTTTTTTAATTTTTTACGCGGCACACATATTGCTGTCAAACTACTATGGAGAGCTCCTTCTATATATAATATCTGTTTGCTGTCAGGTATATTATTTTTAGCTTATTTATTTCTCAGGTAGGTTTTCTATATTCCTGTAATAAAACTATTGTACGTACGAATTGCGTGTAACTTGATATTTATACTCGTATTGCGGGTGCGCAGCTGCGAGATAAATATTTGCCGCTACAACGATTCTCAATAAGCATTCTATTTATTCTTTGTAATTTAATTTACAATTTGAATAGTAGTTTTTTGGATCCAAAAAAATATATATTTGTATTTCGGACTCTAAGGCTTGGAGATTATTTTTTTGTATCAATTTTATACAATCCATGACCAGGTATGTCTGAATTAGTTAATAATAGCAACGATTGCTAATGGTAAAACGTAATAGCAGTCATTTATAAAAAAGAGAAACTTTGTATTTTTGTATGTATTGAAATAACTCAAGAACTACTGGGCCGATTTCGAAAATTCTTTCACCATTAGAAAGCTACATTATCCCCGAATAACATAGGTTCTATATTTAGCTCTAAGTCGCGAGCAACATCTAATTATTAGTAAAACAAGATTTGAACATTTGATACTTTCGTTTTACTTAAGCTTAAACCGAATAAGACAACAATGTAGTCGCCTATACAGTTTATTACTAGCAAATTATAAATTAGCATCTATTAAGATGCTTCAATTTATCATAATAGCTTCAAGAGAAAGCTAATACAGAACTAGTTTCAGCGCCAACTTTCTTATTGAAATATTTTAATTGTACGCATAAACATCTTAAGGTACACACTCCCACGCGTTCACTTAAAACAATAAGTCAAAATTCAGGCCCCTACAAAGGTCGTCCATTAATTGTAAACAAAAGGCCCATTGTGCTGCTCTAACTTGGCCTGTTGTGTACACACGCCTTTGTCCAACTTCGTTCCAACGCTCCTACATTTAATTTTTATTGTGTACAGATAATTTGTATAGAATATATGATGAATGTGCTAATTAAATATTAAAAAGAGATGCTATTTTAATAAGAAACAAAGAGATACGAATAAATTATTTGTAGAGCGGACATTCGAAACATTTCACAACACACCAGTGGTAACCCGTAAAACATGTACATAAGCCTCTGAATAGAGGGAAAAAGAAAAAAAATAGAGCAAGGAGTTTACATTGTTGTATTATAATACGCTCTTTAGTAAAAATCATACAAATTCCAGATTTATAGTCTTACAATTGCGAAGTTACGAAATGGATGGATATTTATTTGAAGGTATCTCCGAAACGTATAGGTTACTTAGTTTTTTATTCCGCGTGGACGGAGTCGCAGGCGACAGCTAGAACTATTGAATTTAACAGTGTTATCTAGTTTGACGTCACAGGTAAAGTTTATTTTGGATGATTACTGTAACGTAGAGTATCGGCATTACTAGTTTAAACTATACAAACAGACGTCAAGATGGACGTAAAGCGTCAGTTATGATTGTTGTGACGTTACTACCTAATTACGTATGCATTAAACTTTGTTCACGATCTGAAATAGAGCAATTGTTAAGCCGAGCGTCCACCGCAAAAGAGTAACGAGCCGGAGATGGTGAGCTGAGTTGCCACAAATGTGCTTGCATCCCCACCAACAAAGAGCTGTGTTAAGCGAGCTCAACGGCATAACGCAGCTGTCTCATTTGACACACCTCGGACACAACTCAGCTCTCTAGAACATTTCGGCTCTTTTTGACATATGTCATTTCTCTTTGTTAGTGGGACACAAGTATGCAGTTCCGTAGGAAAATGGAATATAGGGCCGTCCAACTCCCGCTCAGCTCTTTACTCTTTTGCGGTGGGCGCTCACCTTTAAGTCATATTTAAGCTGATTTTTTCATACAAAAACTCAACTTCTGGAAATAAAATGTTATATTTTTAGAACAAGTTCGAGCGTTTGAAGTAATAATATTTCTATGCAAATAAATTCATACATTTCGACCTTCCGTCCGCAACCAATCTAAAGTAACCTTTATGTTACCTTTCGAATAGCAATAGATATGGATCTCTATCAGAATATATAATTAGGTATTGTTTACAATGGCATCGCACTCGGGGCAAGGTCGCTGTATCTTTGATCTTTCTGGCTCAAAATCAAAACGTATAAATCGTTAATTTTGTGTGACTTAAGAATTAATTCGGTGCAAGATCTGCAAGTCGCGTTGTTTGCTTACGCTTATGATATATTGCTGGCGTATTTCAGTTTGATTTACGTCGTTAGCTCGTATTGTTCGCCGATGTTTATATTATAATGTGCTATAAAGGCTGCGGCTTTACGAGTTATGTTGGCACGAGTTAATACTGATCGGGGGTTACCCAAAGTTCATGCGCTACAAATCGATTTGATAGTGAACATCAAAAATATATGGAACTGGCAATGTTCGATATCTCACACGTGACTTATCGATAGTCGTTGTCAGTTTCATAGATTTTTGTCGATTCCATCAGCGATATCGCCAATCGAATGATACTTTGGTTACCCCAGGATAATATTTTAGTCGAGTATCAAGTAATTTAGTAACTAATCGTCTCCGAAGAGCAACATTTTAGTAGAGTACATTATTAGAGAGTTTGAACTATTCTTTTTATAAAACATCAGCATTAAAGTGGTGCAGGCAATGTTTTATGTCTAAATACCGGTCTTATACGACAGGTATTTATTGTTCCGAAACGCGTACTTTAAAATAAAACAGTGAATAAAAATAATGAAGAAGATAAATATTTTCCCATAAATTAATGAGTCAATGTCAAGCATAAATTATATTTTTTGTACATCATAAATAGATACAATGTAAACTGTTTTATACATTTTTAACATACGATTAATTGCGTGGTCTGTGGTCCAATAAAAGAAGTATTTCATGGTCATATATTTACTGGAAATAACTCTCAACTAATAAGAAATATCTACAACAAAAGTAACATTAAGACTCAACTTTACGCTAGTAAAAAATAGCAAAAGATAAGATTCGACCGATGATGGGTTCCATTTTCCGCAACTAGACTAGCGCGTATTTTGCGTCACTTTATTCATATCTTTGAATTTTAATCTTTGTGATAAAAATCATTGTAGCTAAGCATAACTTAAGTTTTCCTATCTAACACATAAGCTTAAAACTTTATCTACGTTTTTAAACGAAGCCAAGCAAAAGATTCGATTCTACATTTTTTAATATCCTTCACACCGAAGCGAAGTAATTGTTATAATAATAGCGAAAGATTCCAACACACGGATTGATTTGATAATATTTAAATAATTTCCTGCTACCGCGACTAAAGAATGCTAACATGTCCATTAAGTTTTTACAAATAACCTATTAGCTTATGTTCTAGTGAATAAAACACAAACTCAGTATTCGTGAAGAAATATTTATAATGTGTAGTGTTTTTTTATCATTTTAATTATGACGATTTTTTATATTCACCCGACGCTCTTAGGTGAAGGGAAACATCGTGATGCAACCTGCACATATCGGCGAAGAAAATCAAAGATATGTGTATTCACGCAAAATACGCGCTAGTCGTGGAGTTGAGGAAAATGGAGCCCATCATGGGTCGAAACCTTCAACCTTTTATGACGGGTTTTGAGTGACAGAATCCAAGTTGCCATACTATAGAACTGTAGCTTACTTAAAGAATCGATGTATTTTTACTTTTTAAATTAATAATTTATCTAATAAATCTTTTAAAAATCTTCTAATATATGAGCATATGTTGGTCTCGGACGCATTTCTAAACCACTGAACCGATTTTCATAAAACTTCGATACGATATTCTGAGAACACTAGAGTGGATTTGAACCCTAATAAATATGTTTAAAAAGTTAAATAAATATGTTTTACGCTTTAGATGAAACTTTCTACTTGAATAAACCCTTTTCTAAGTTTTAGAGACTGGCGTTGACATTCATACCGAGATAAACTGGTGTTTCCTAAAAAAAATGACTTGACATAAATGACTATCGACGATTATTGGCCAGAGGTATAACTTGTTTACAGTCGAAATGATTCACGTACAGTTATAGGCACGATGCGCTCTAATTAGATAAGGTTTATCGGGCGTCATGCGACGGGTTGCTTGTCTAAAATAATTAATTACCCACCATGGTGCGGCCCCGTTAAATGGAACACGATAAATTTAACTTCAAGGATGTTTTTCACGTCACAAAAATAGGGAACCAGTGAGCGTGACGAAGCAGGGAGTAATACAAAGGTGTATAACCCATTTTGTTCTAAAATATCATTGTTTTTATAGACATTAAAATATAGAAAGTTTTAAAATATCCAACTATATTAGACACTAGCTGTTGTCCGCGACTTCGTCCGCGTGAAATTAAAAAATATACGAGTGCCTATGTGACTTGGGGATAGTCTAGTTTTCTAATGGTGAAAGAATTTTTGAAATCGTCCCAGTAGTTCTTGAGTTATTTCAATACATATAAAAATACAAAAATATAAAGTTGCTCTCTTTGTAATATTAGTATAGACTATCTTACTTGCATATTACTTGAAAGTTTTCAGTGCTTCTGGAATTATTTTGCTACTTTTTTACATAATTCATTGTAGTTTTTAAATTACGATAAATGTAAGCATTAGTAGCATTTGATTATTGTTAATTTAATTACTCTTTTATTGTACAAATAATATTTAAACTTGCGCAATAATGTGTTGTTTTTGTTACTAAAACAAACAAACTAATCTCAAACATTTGCTTAACACAAATAGTGTAGATTTACTTTATAACAATAAAACTGGTATTACATGTTACATTGGCTAGGTTAGCAATATTTTTTTGGCGAAATTGTGAACCCGGCAATAAAGGGGCCTCGTTACAAAAATATTATTCGTGTTCCAGCGAGCCCGATTTAAAAATGGGCGGGAAACGCTGATTTAGCGGGAAAATTTATGGTTTCAGTAGCTTTTGTTTAGCTTAAAAACGTTTTTATTTTTTCTACTTTTATATAAACAAAGTCCAATGTCGTATAAACAAATCGTATTCAACACGCTTTATAAATACTTTGGCTATATGCGAAATGTTTAAAACTTTCCTTAACTCTACTAAAAAAACAAATTGATGAAATAAAAAAATATTGTATATTCTTGAATATTTTGTTTACTGTTATATAGTAGGTGTTAAATACTAAAACAACGACGTAATAGTCAGTTTATCAATGAACTTGTAAAATTATACGAACAGTATGACTGGGTAGAGTAAGCTGACTATCTGTGGCAGCGTGAATACGATACACAACTCATTTTGTTTGCCCAAAGAACGTTTAGTTACAGCGAACAAATATTCGTATAAAGTTCCTTTTGCTTTACATGTCTTCCAGTTTATTAATTTAAATACTAGTATTGCAATGTTCTAAACTAAGTTTATATAATATTGAATTTTAATATGTATTTTTTTTAAAAGAGTAGGGCGGCGTGAAAACCGAGGTGGTCAACGACGCCCATGGACATTCGACACTAGAGGAACTGCAAATGTGTTGCTAGCATTTTAGTGGAGATAGGCTCGCCTTCTAAGTCGTAATGTAATGTTTAAAAAAATATACTTTTTTTACACCGATTTTTTATATCATTTTCTTTCAATGTTTTAGAGCCTTAATTAATTTTGTTCGGTCATTTGAATGCCCGTTACGTTTAGGCTTACGTACCAACTTTTAATGATACAACGAGTCTCGCTTCTATAGAATATCTCGGATTTTTTAATCGTAATACATTAAGGATTTTCCAAAATTACATTATTGGAACGATGGTATCATCCTTCTTATACGAGGAACTGACGCCGTGTGATGCAAGCCTCTTCGTTCGTTCGCGCTCCGAACATGAAAACATTCGTTCGTTCGCGTTCACTAAACAAGCTTACGCACACATGTATGCTACAAATATGTTACATTGGTGTGCGTTGCCGGAATACTACGAGTACAGTACAGAGGGATGGACACGTGTTGAGCCACGTTGGCCCGTGTTTATTTCTGCACTAGGCGGGAGTACTTTCAAGATACGGAATGAATAAATTTCATTGTTGCTATGCGGATTTTCATCGCTTAACAAAAATGTTCTCTTACATCTGACCTTGTTTATGTGCCCTTGATAATTTGAGATCTAAACATGTATTCCATAACTAACTTGTAAGCCTTGTTCGCACCAGGATAGTATTTTGGTCGAGTAGTAAGTAGCATTTATCCGAACAAATGATTTACCACTGTTCGGACTCGTTTAAGCCTAAACCTACGCAATAAGGTAGTAATTTAGTAACTAAACGTGTCCGAACACGATCATTTTAGTAGAATAGATTTGTAAATCATTCGTTCAGATACTTGCTACTTGCTAAATGACTAAAATACTATCCTAGTGTGTACAAGGCTTAACTATAAGTTTTACATAAAACCTTCATGCTTCTAAAACTTTTTCCGTTTCAACTTCCAGCTTACACTGGCCAGTTGTAAATAAAACGTTTCTCATTTTTAAATGGCGGAGAGCCTGTCTCTCTGTACAATAAAACGGCGGCTGTGGAAAATTTTAACGTTATTTTTCCGACGTATGAATGCAAACTTAGAGTAAATTTAGCGCAAAAACATTCACATATTAAACCGCTAGAGGACAAAGAACAAATTTAATTCATTTTTAATTCCTTAACAATCACAATTTAAATATACTGAATTTTTAAGTATTATATTTTTCTTACTGTAATATTAAAACCTTTAACCTTTTACGCCTTGTAAATTCAGATATGACGTCTGATAGGAAAACATGGAGGAGGTCATGCTGTGCCAAACCTCCAGTTTAACCTGGACAACTGAGAGTCCAAGGGACTCTTTGTCTCGCTTGTAGGTTACTCTCTAATCAGAGTTCTTCGCTTATGAAGGTAGCTCGTCGGGACCATAGAATGATTCGTCTTAAATTAAAAACACCACATCGTTGTAATAATAGCATAAAACGTAACAGGAAAACGAATTGAACGCGGCCTTGTGTATAATTACGAGGGAAAATTAAATTACAATCTTTACTTACAAATTATTATTTGATGATAAGGAAAGTATGATAGAAAGCTAAGAGCGTCGGCTCAGGGGTTTAGCTCTTGACTTGTAAACTGCAAGTCTCGAGTTCGAATCCCGCCATCTACCAATGTGTTTTTCGATTTTCATATGTACGTATTCACCCGACGCTCTTACGGTGAAGGAAAACATCGTGATGCAACCCGCACATATCGACGAAGAAATTTAAAGATATTTGTGAAATCACGCAAAATAGGAGTTAGTCGTGAAGTTGCGGAAAATGGAGTCAAAATACTACTAATGCCCATGTTTTGATTTATACCCTAGTTATTTAAGTTTGATGTATTAGTTTTTAATTACTTTAAGGTTATAAATTGTTTAGTGCTCTAAATAAAATAAAAAAGTGCTGAAGTTAAAATTTTTGAGTTATTTTATTTCTGATGTTATAAAAATAGTAATTGCAAATAAACATAGCTTAGCGGAAAAAAATAAACCACTTTTAAAACAGTACTTTATTTCGGACTGTCGTTTACTATTGCTAATTTTTAATTCAGTTACAGCATAAAACTGAAATAAATATGTTGTTCAAATTACAAAAGTCTTTTTCTACCTCAACAGCCCTTTGTGTGCCTTGGTTTGGTCCAGTAACTTTTTAATTATAAAATTAACTATCTATAATTGCGAATTGAAAAAATTGACATTCTATTAAGCCGGCTACATATGCTCAGTTTTAAATGCACAGTTTGAATACGCAGATAAACTGACGTGTGTAGGCAAAACTGACAACTGTACAGTTCGATTGTGCAGTTCGAATTGACGTGTGAACGTACTTTAATTGCACAGTTGAAACTATACATTTAAAAACTGAACTTCTGTAGCCTTATATAAATGTGATTGAACGAAACGATGTACTTATTTAAATATTTCAAAACATCAAATTGTGGAAATGTTAGCATATGAATCATATATAAACGCGTCACCTCATTCTGCGCAATAATTTTTAACTGTACCACTCGCTCACAATTCACATTGTCCGTGACTCACATTGCAAGCAATTGGAAATAAAAATTAACTCTTCGTATCCACCTAATAATGCAGGTATATTTTAGAATATTAGAATTTTAATGTACAAATTGGAAAAGGAAGATTGTTTAGGCTGTCTCTTTATCAACAGCTGCCAGTATGCCTACTTGTAGAGGCTCGGAGATACCCTATTTTTGGGGTAGCTAAACCATAGTCTTAGTAGTCGAAGTTTAGTTACTTAGTAAGTAGGTTGCAGTAAGTAAATGCCGCACTCATGGTAGTTAAGTGGTTTACCGTTGTTTTTGTATGAGAAATCTACACCGAAAAGACTTATTTAAAATAAAAATTAACATATGAAGTAGTTAGAAATTTATTTTATCAAATTGTAAATTAAAAATGTTTCCAAAAAAAATATCTTCACTCTGACATAGGAACTGTTTGTATACTTTGTGGCCATCAAAATCATTTTAACGGTAGTTTAAACTGTTTTATCTCATCGGAAAGTTAAACAACAAGCAAGGTTGGTGTATTTTTGTTTGATTGAACCTTTCAACCTTCCTAGTTTAAATCTATTGTCGTGCACAATTGATTACATCCGCACTCATAGTTTTATAGAGATTTTTTGTAATGGAATCTATTTTAAATAATCGAATCAAGTTATTTGTTAGAATTTATAATTAGCTAATTAATTAAGATCATAATTCCTTTTGTTTTTTATTCAATTTGAGATTTTAACTTCTAAATAATTTGTTTAACAAAAGAAGCTGGCGAGAACTTTTTGGACGTAGGAAATTATTTTAAGAAAGTAAGTCATTTGTGGAGTTATTACATTATAATTTTTGAAGAGTTAAATACTGAATAAAACTAAAAAAAACTTCAAAGACGAGTAGATCATGGCTTTAATTATTTTTGTGGGTTTATTAAAAAATAATATTAAATATGTAGCACTTTTATAACAATAGAATTGTGTACAACTTACACAGTTTCTAAATTCAAAGAGCCAATAAAATTTGAGTGCACCTATTTTAGCTGGGCAAATGAATGTCATCGTGACCTTTGTCGACACGCAATGACATGCACAATGACATGTCGCACAAATGTGACAAGTCACTGAGCGGTCAACACAAAATGCAACATTTTTATTGCATTTGTTTTTGGAAGATATTTTAATGAGGCATTGGTATGAGTTGACGTAAAAAATGACTTTACGCCAAAGAAAAAAATCCGTTTTTATCGCGAACTCGGTCTGATGAAGCCAAGGGTTAAAGGTGACTTTCCAAACATAATATCAAAATATTTCCTACTCTGTCATTCTATTTGATGAAAGAGAGACAACAGTAATGTTCTTGAACATAACCATAGTTCAAATTATGGTGAATAAAAATTAGTAACCTTTACTAAGAATGTAGTGTATTTTCTAAAGTTATAAATCCAGATTTGTAATTCATTTTTTTTATAAAAAAAGTTGTTGGTATATAAGCACTGTGCAAACAGCCTAGTTCCGATGCACCTAGGGGGCGCTGTAACCGCTTAAGTTTCGCCAACTTAGCGTCGGGACGTATCGATTTAAAGGGGGAAGTATTGATATCATTATAAAACTTGAAATTTAATGGCTACATAACTGGTCATATTTCTAAAACAGTTTCGAATTAATACAATTGATCCAGCGAGAGTCCAAGGGACCGCAATATTCGTCTCACTTATAGTTTCTCTCTAATCCGAGTTTCTCGCTTATGGAAATAGTCCATCGGGAGCGTAGTGACTCGCGTATAGAGGATTCTCACTAACCCAGGTTCGACTGTATTATGTACGTATCACCTAATATATTTGTTAACATAAGATTTCATATTACGAAGAAACCAGTTTAAAACAAATTGTCCTCAAATCAGGTAAAACTTTAAGGAAAACGCTTAATATCTCTCTCATAATTTAGGTAAAGTTGTAACAAAAATATCTTTAAATAACTTATAGTATCAATTAGTTTATTTAAATTGTTATCTAGTACATTCTATTGTTATGTTATCGTCCGGTAACAATAGTAGCGATGTTTATTAAATAACATTTGGTTACAGTGGCAACTGCTAATAATTCGCTTCGATATTTCTAAAACATCCTCCATCGATATCCAAACATTGTGCGTCATTTCAAATAAGGTTTGCGTACATAAATAATAGATGTACGTATTCATACTTTAATAATTCCTAGAATATGTATATTAGTATGGAATGTAACAAGGCGAGCGGTAAGTATGTGGAGGTACACTGGTAGAGGTAGGCCTAGGAAGAGATGGATTGCGTTAAAGGTGATATGATAAACAAAGGTGTGACAAAAACCTGGTGCGCCCACCTTACAGGAGGATCAGAACGGGGAGAGGAAAAAATGTATGATCTTATATTTATAACTTGCAAATGTAGCTTTTGGTTCGATTGTAAAGCATGTAGAGCTTTCAAGCTTGCATACAGATAGAAAGCTTAGCAGAATGAACTTAGTATTCCATACATTATTTGTATAATCTTAAATTATTTTCGTGAGTGACGAAAAGCTTAGCTTAGCTTTTTCTACAAATGATATTTGTCAACATTCATGTTACACTCAAAAGAGAGTCATTTCTGAGGCAAGATCAATGACTCTATGATTACTAATCATAGAGTCTTTCGTCTAACTCGTTTATCAATGCTTAATTCGTTTTTCTGTCATCTTGAATTAGTAGTCTCTATCAACCTTTAACCACCACAACTGTACATAGGTTAATAGCATTGAACTCTACGACTTGTCTCTACCTGAACCTTTTAGCTCTATCATGTTTTGTTGTATTGCTTGCTGAACGGTAAAGACAGCTAATTTCAGCGACCACTTTCAAAAGGTTATTAAACATGTTACCAAAAACAATAACACATCTTAACACAGTACACCTACCATTGTCATGCGTATCTTAATATGGTGGGTTAACTGGTGAGCGCCTTGTTTAGAGAGGGACGTGTAGATAAGGAGGGAGAGTGTGACGCTGCGCCCGCGCACGGCGCGGCAACGTCGCACTAAATGTTTTGTAAATAGATGTCGATTGTTGTGGCAGGGTTGCAAGATTAACCGAAAATATTGTGAGAAGAGGTCAATTGCATGTCGATTTATGAGATGTTATGGTGGTATTTTGTAATTAAATCAACCAAACTCAAGGAACAACATCTAGACATGCTTTTTAAATGTTTTAGGTGTATTTCTTAAAGTTACGTGAATAAGGAAAGTTAGTTAAAAAACCTGTGACAGAAATATTTGTTTTTTTTTTAATACAAACGTCATGTAATTTGAAAGTCACATAACTTGATTGCAGCTCTAAAACTATTTTGATGTATGTTTTATCAATAGAAAGCCTGAAATAGACGTCTTGGCAACCCTTTAATGTAAACGCGACAGCTCTATGCGTTGGATAGAGAAAGAAATGGTGTCAAAAACACAACAAAAGTGAACTTTACGCAGTTGAATTATGGAATAGTGATTATTATGTACAGTTATGAGGCGGCCGGGTACAGCCGTAGCCCGTTTCACTAAGTTTTTATCACATTTTCGTTCGGTTTGTGGCTTTAATTATTATATGTGAATGTTTTAAAATAATAACGAATCTAGAGCTTACATTAAGATAATTTTTAAATTTTAATCATGTTAATTAATTTGATTATATACAATGGTATATTTATAAGATGCAAAAACTGATTGATCTTAAAAAATAGTCGATAGAGTAACGCTTCTTGCGTTTATTCCTGAATTAGTTTCTTTATTTGAGTTGTTGCCAACGTTTCATTTCAATTACATTTCTAGTTTTATTGATGCGAAATGCGTTTTTGTAACACTAAAATCACGCGGTCATATGAGATAAAAAATTTAAAATAAATAAACAGACTAGTTAATAACGATCTCTACAATTCAATAGATATGAAGAGAAATGTTGGTTAAAATTCTTTAAATTTAAAAGAATTTTAATTAATCAAGTAGAATCAGGTTCGGTCCGGTGAGCACGAGGACGTACGGTCTTCACATCGCAAATAGCGAGCCATACAAAATTGTAACTTGTATGGTTGATTTGGATATTAAGTTTTTAAATGGAATAATAATTAAGAACGAATTGACAACTGATTAACAAATTACAGATTGATATAGAAAGACGGAAACCTGGGGATTACCCAAATTACATTCGCTACAAAGCGAATATATAGCGAACGTCAAATATGAAACTGACCGTCATACATTGACCATCGATATCTCACACGTGACAATCACATGATTTTATCTAATGTTAATGTCAGTTTTATACATTTTTGTCGATTCCATCAGCGATATCGCTTACTATGGCTTACTCTACATACGTCGTGATAAGTGTGCGAATTTTAAATACCTATTTTATATAAGGTGCTAGTTCCTGAAGGGGGCTCCCCATCTAATCAGCCACTCTTCGACAAAATATGCTCAATAATTAATTAAATTCCTTCATTGTTTTAATTTTGTCATTATGACTGTTTATATTGCCGAGTGCCGGCAAAATTTTAATAAATAAACTGAAAGGCGGAGCGGGGTGGCATCGAAATACAGCCGGGGTCGACGACCCATCGACCGCCCCCCACCCTGGAGCCTCCCCCCACGGCGCTGCTCCCTCGTATCGAACCTTCGCGGATGTCATGTGTCTTATACATTGTAAAATATACACGTACATTGAAATATTAAAGAAACAGAACGATAAGGTCAAAGAGGTCAACGCTTCTGTCAAGAGAAATACCTTTGATGAAAATATAATTTAAGAAATATTGTTTTATTGCAAAAAATAAGCTTAAAAGTTACTAAATGGGAAACTAAGTTACTAATTTAATAAAAAACATCCTGTACAATTAATTATATTCGACGAAATAAAATATTGTATCAAATATTTTGATCAGCAGAATGACCATATTTTTACTTCTTCACTAATAAAGTCAACGCCACTACAATTTTGAAATAGACCAGGGTCTATCCAAAGTAGTTTTCGATTGACAATGTCGCTGATGGACCCGACAAAAATGTACGAAACTGACATTGACGTTCGATAATTCATGTGCTTGTCACGTGTCTTTGACGTTCGCCATAGAACCGCTTCGTAGCGAATGTACTTTTGGTAGCCCCGAGCTTTGAACCATGCCATAATTAGTGCTTGAACGTCCTTCAAAATTCAATGTTTTGACCACTTACCGTAATGTCAAATGTCGATTAACTCGTTCAACTACAAAATTGATAGTTAATTATAATTACAATAAATCTAAATAAGATAAAAAAGCGTATATAGAACATGCACTAAAAGGAAAATCACCGAATGGTTAAGTTTTTTTTTTTACATTCGTACGACTTCCCTTGTTAGTTCGTTAGTTAGCTAGGGTTGAAATCTTGTTAGTTAATTTTGACCCAGTTCCATATTATCGCTTTACTTGAAATTCAGCTTAATTTTCATTCAAACATTCGATTTTTTTTTACATTCATAAAATTAAATGTTTATTTCATAATTCCATTTTATTGCAACTTACAATGAAATAACGTTATGAATGACAATGACAAGACTTCTAAATCATTATTAAGTCTTGTTTTTATCGCTTTTCAAAGGTTTTTAAATAATTGTTATTAACTGGAAACTGGAAGCTTTGCTACTATTTATCTATACTAATATTATAAAGAGAGAAACTTTGTATTTTTGTATGTATTGAAATAACTCAAGAACTACTGGGCAGATTTCAATAATTCTTTCGTCGTTTGAAAGCTACATTATCCCCGATTAACATAGGTTGTATTATTTAATTCCACGCGGACGAAGTCGCGCATAACAGCTAGTTTTTTATATACTCGTATTTATTCGGATTAAAGATGTTTTAATAATAAACTATCATTCAGTTAACACAATAACAAATGTCGTAAAGAGAAAGCCATCATTTTGTAGTGAGGCCTTTATTTGTAAAGCTATTGTTGTTTGACATTATCAAGATTATGATTTGTAGGTACTGAAACCAATACGTTGTAGATATTAGATGTATAGTGCAACTAACTTATTCGGCTCAGTGGGAAGAAGAAAATGAAAAAAAGTATCACAAAATCCTTGTGCGAACGTCTATTGACAATTTGACAGCTACTGTCATGTCTTGTCTGTAATTTTCTTTGCTTTTTCCCCAGATAATTAAAATAACTATTTCTAGTACTTTACAACTAGGAAGATCTAAGTTATTTATGTTAAATGTAAATTATAAGCTTTAAAAGAAAGAATTGCATTACAGAAATTTTGTGACATTACAAAATGTAAAAAGCAAAAAAAATGTTAGATTTTTTTAAAGCTGTAAAGTGCATTTCGTAAGAAAAGTTATTGTTACAAATTTTCACAGATAGTGCAAAAAAGTGCAAATTAAATGAATAATATAGTAATTGCTATGTTAGACAAGGATGCATGACAATATTTACCTTGATGTCTTGCAAGACCTGTAAACAATTAGAAACATATTAGTGGTTTGTACAAACGGTTACAATGTTATACACACGGACAAATCCATTGTTACGATGATATATTTAGGTCAAGTTTTAAGATTATCATTGAATCTGACAATCTTGCTAAGGTCGCATGTGCTATTGACGGCAAGTACCAGTTAAGAAATTTAAATTCGAAATACTCCGCGGTATAACTTCGTAAGTAGTAAATAACACATATATGTAACGTCAACGTTTTGAAAAAAAATCTTTAATTTTCTAGATGTATATTACAAAAAATGTACTACTAAAAAACAGTCGGACATAAATATTGTAGAATTCAATATACACATGTCTGAATGTTCAAAGCGCTCTCCTGTAAAATTAACTTTACTCTTACTTAAGTTTACGTAGGGACCGTCGATATTATAGATATAAAGACATACAAATTTTACAAATATACTTTAGGAAGTTTGTTATCAGACCGCAGCTAAAATCTTCATTACATGTCACAAACTTAGAGTTGAGTCGACTTTGGAGTTGCGGAAAATCGAACCATACTATCATAAACTTAATGCTGTTTTTAAAGTAAAATAGGAGTCGAAATTATTGTTCTTTTTGCTTTTGCCATATTCAATATTGCTATAATTATATAAAATGAAATCAAATTGAAAGTTAAAACATTGCTAAAGTAATTTAAACAATTAGTGATGTAGAAATCTTGGCAATCGTTGCTTTACTACACCTTCATCGTAATAGATACCTTATTATTATAACTATAGAGTTAAAATTACATAGACAGTTTAGTAACCCGGTTTCGTTTGACATTTAGAAACTTTTTCGAACAAAGCATAATATGCAAAGTGAAAATATCTAAAGTTCAAAAGAATAACAAATAATGACACAGTTAAATGTTTCGTATTTTTGTCACAGTAGGTACCAGTAACCTACAACTTTTTTAAATTTCACTTATGTTAACTATGACAAATATTTAAAAAGTAAAACGTTGTTGTTAATTTAAAAAGTATAAAGATTCTTTGTAAATAATTTTATAAATATTTGCTGTATATTTTCACAGAGAAAACGTCCATTGTTAAACTTAACTTTCTAAAATTCGACTTAAGTGAAGGTGACATAACTGAATCCACGTCATTTAAAAGTTTTCTTGACTTCATCAGTTGTCGTTTTATCACTTGGGCTTCAAACGTTGTTTTGGAAGTAATTTATTCATGCTACTTTACAAGGTTGGGAAAAGACGATACTTGCCGGTGTTTTATTAAAGATTCTTAAGTTACATAATTAACTTTTTGCATCAAGAAAATAAGTTACATTTTATACTTTGTAAATAAACGAAAGTTTATTCAACAATTTTAATAAAACTAATTATAACACCGTTTCGATATAAAATCTCTGCTTTTATCAACGTGTTACATTTTTACGTTGTTTTTTTGTGTCACATTTGATAAGGAATTTAGCGCTAATAATTTCAAAACGTATTTTTTATAAATTTTAATTTTCAGTTTTTGGCATAATATCTATATTAATATTACAAAGAGAGATACTTTGTACTTTTTAATTTTTGTATTTTTGTATGAATTAAAACTCAAGAACTACTGTTCCGATTAAAAAAGTTCTTTCACCATTAGAAAGCTACATTATCCCCGAGTAACATAGGCTATATCATTTAAATCCACGCGGATGAAGTCGCGAGCAACAGCTAGTTTAGTTATAAATCAAAGTAAAGTCATCGCATTTACATTCCGAACAATAAAATATCTAAAAGCTTTTGTAAAATAAATCATCGAACAATAGCTCGGTTGACGAAGCTTCGATAGTTCATTTGACGGATAACCCGACGGCATCCGGATGAACGACCCGACATATCCGGATATAACCGGATTAGGGTATGAATGTGTCAGAGGTTACGAGACACAATATAACCGATTTGTCTATGGCATAGACATCGTAGACATAGATAATACCTTGATAAGCTAGAGTCCAAGGGACCGCGATATTTGTCTCACTTATAGAGGTTTCTCTCTAATCCTATCTAGCTTATGGAGGTAACTCGTCGGGAGTATATGACCCTTACTTGTAGAGATTGCTCGCTTATCTAGGGCTCGTTTATTCAGGTTTGACTGTATACTCAATGGAATACTTTGTAAGTTGTTTGAATATTTTTTCATCAAATCTGAGCTTTCAAGTAAGGTATATTACTTTCGCCAAATGATGCGAAAAAGATAAACCTTAGAGGTCAAGGGTCATCGCTCCCGCTTGGGTTAAGTGACCCGGACTTCACCGACAAGTTAGAAGTCTTATCCTGCCGCAGTAATCGCTTGTTACGTATTAGACAGGTCAGGTATTTCGATCAAATAAAATACAATTTACAAAACCACTAAGTATAATAACTGTTTATTACCCTTCAATAGCCCGATGTCACGCAAAAAACGGCCTCACTCCTAAACAAAATGTACGATTTTATCGCGAACTCTGTCTAATGAAGCTCGAGGGTTATGATTACAAAGTATCGTCCGATTAACTTGCGGTATAAAATGCTAACAGGTGTAAATGTGAAATCGTTGAAGCCAATTCAAGCAAAGTCGACATGTAGAGGGCGTGTGAGAGGCGAGACGGCACGCGCCCTGTCGGGGTATCGACAAAACACGTGTCGCTATGTGCCGGCAGCCGGCAGCGGGCGTGCCACTATCAAAGCTGTTTATCACCGTTTACTCTGATCGCATATCAAAACGATGATATATTCCTACTAGATGTGGCTTACGTTAAACTTGGGCTAAAAGAGCACGAAAGAGTGTACTCGCTGCTCGTTTGCCGCCTTTTCTTATAAAAGAAATCTGTCGCAATACTAAAGTATTGGCGGTACATAGACAGTTGTCTGTGTAACTAATTATTTGTGTAATGCCTTAAAATGTCAAACAAAAATGTGAAGCCCGGTCAGTGGCGCTAAACTCGGTTGGTTATATTAGAAAATATGTAAAACCTACATGGATCTACGAAATAGACACAGAAACCGGGATAAAAGAAGAGAATTAGTGAACTATATTAAGTTAGTTTCACTTATTCTCACAGACTTAGATAACTTCTAGGTCTATAATTATAATCAATAATTGATTGTAATCAAAAACGAATTATTCGCAAAATTTAGCAAAGTAAATGAAAAAGCATTTACATCTATATTTATAAATACAGTGCCACATCCATTCAGCATACATCGTTGTACGTCTGGCGCGCGTCTGGGCTCCCTGCGGCCGGATATGTTTTACCCGGCTTTGGCCCGGGCTGCGGCTTCTTTGAAAGCACGTGCGCTTCCGAAAGGGCAAGTTCACGCATTTCTATTTCTTTATCCGTGTTTACTGTGTTACGGTCATACTGGAGTACGTGTAGGTTGGATATTTCGCATTTTATAATTTGCAAATTGACTATTTTAACCGTTTTTTTAGGTGCTTTCGAAAGTCCTCGCCAACTAGATGATGACTTTCAAGGTAGTTTGTTTATAGTGATAAAAACTCAGATTCAACTTCCATGTGCCAATAATAACTTTATTTCATTTAGGTACATTTATCTCTTTGCCAATCTTATCCCTAACCTAACTTTTTCTCACTAACATTTCCTTGTAAGGAAATTATGGGAAGAGGAAGTGGATTGGCGGGGGAGGGGATCGCATAGGAAGAGGTATTATCCTCTTGATGTGCGTCTCCTCCTCCGTAGATTAAGGGTAGGCAATGCATCTGCAATTGCAGATGTCTATGGGCAGGAGTCGCTTCAGATTTTCCAGAGAATACTGGTGGCCACTTGCTCGTTTGCCACTTTGGATTATAAAAAAAAACTCGTTGATCACCTCGGTGTTCCCGCTGCTCGTTTGCACCTTTTTCTTTAAAAAAAATCATTTTGTAACTAAATTGTGACGGCAGCACAAAAATAGAGCGTACAAATCAACTGTAGGTGGCTTGAGTAAGGTCTGGTGACAAAGTGATCCCCTGTCGAGTGCGATTTGCCGCCGCAACGTCGAGTGAGCCCGTTGCGGGCTGTAGGGTGAATATGTTTACGAGATTCCTAGGAAAAAAATGTACTGTCCTAGATTTTATGATTGCAATTTTTATGATTATTTATTGTCGAATTTATAAACGAACACCAGTTGAATACATAAAATAGAATCCAATCACTGTATGCACTTGTTTTATAATTCATAAATAATAAATAGACACTGGCTTAATATAGGCTGAAAAGAGTATGTTTTGTAACGACTGGACAGAAACAACTGTAAATATGTTGTATTAAAAAAAAACTTTATAATCGTTTAAAATACTAGTAAAACATTAAATAAATTGTAATTTCACGGAGTCCTGTAAAATAATAGTGATTTGGTCACCCTAGCGAAGCAGCCCAAGTTCAAGGCTAACCGGAGTGCGGAATCTTGCGCTCGGTCCCGGGGGCTCGGGAAATGTGAGCTGCCCATGAATAGGCTCCCACTTCGGTGTTCCGACTTGTTTGTAAACAAACTTCGGGTCAAGCGTTTGATTTGGTACGAGTTCATTGACATCACGTTAAAAGCTTGTTACAAGAGTAACAACATTTATAAAGGTCAGTTTACTCTGCGTAACAAGGAGTCATTTGTTGAAATTAAATATCGTCACCTATCAAAGTTCTGAGACTATAAGCATCACCTTTCTTAGGGTCGGACCTGGTACCGAGACAAACACCTTTACGCTCTTGAATATGGCTACACGGTAGGGTATTTTGCTTTTCGCTAACATGAAGGTAGTTTGCTAATGGAGGAAGAGAGCTTTTGAATTTACCTACACGGCTGCCAGTAACACAGTCTAGTACTTTCAGAGCTTTTTCCAGAAATACCTATACAGCAGATATAATCCCTTTCCGAGAGAAACAGGAGCAGACAGAATGGTTAATTGCATTTGATATGACTCGTAAAGTCAATTACGTGCACCGTGAAAACGGACAGAATTAAAATTTACACCGCAACGTAAAAGCTCCGCAGTCATAATAGCGGCGGCTGCTTTACGTCTGCAACACACCTCTAAATATCTTTTTTAACTCATATGTCGAGTAATTTAAAAATATACAGCCATAATTTGAGATATAAATTATCTTTCGATTCATTATCTTTTGTAACAATTAAGACATTTTTACGTCTACTTCTTTTAATAAGAAAGTATGTATACTTATATCAGTTTTGTGTCAATCTATACTAATATTATAAAGAGAGAAACTTTGTATTTTTGTATGTATTGAAATAAATAAAGAACTACTGGTCCGATTTCAAAAATTGTTTCACCATTAGAAAGCTACATTATCCCCGAGTAACATAGGCTATATTACTTAATTACACGCGGACGAGGTTGCGAACAACAGCTTGTATAAAAATTAAGTCAGATTTTGAAATTTAAATTCTCTTTTTATTAATTAATTTACTTTTGTTTGCAATTAAGAGATTTTTACGTCGACTTAAAATAACAAAGTATGTTTACTTATATCAGTTTTGTGTTAAAAACAGCTAATTTTGTGAGCCTGGAATAATATTCTCTAATCCAAAGTTAATAATTTCATATAGACGTAGATATTACGTTTCAGAAACAAAAAACGAACAAGGTAAAATTAGTACCCTTTATCCAAGAGCCCTTTATCCAAAATTAAATACGTTCAGCATACGGCTTTTGTTTTATATTCCCCTATCAGTTTAAATGCTAGGTGAGGTGAGAGCAACACGGATAGGGGGTATCATTTCGTAGGTCCAGCGTAACTTTCAATTGGCCCGACGGCATACGTTCATTGATTTTCACTTTTTTCCGTTGCGACCGCTGCCGGCCGCCGGGACAGACGGGTTTTCATTAACGGGTTTTGATTAAAAACGTCTCGATGCGAAATTTCCACATATACGTTTTACGTTATTGTTGTGCTATGTAAGGGAAAATATGTCGATGTTAAGCTGTAAATATAGATTTCATCACTAAAGCGAAGCTACTTCAGTAAGTAGAAACCGAATTTTAGAAGTTAAACCTTAAACAGTCGCTTTTTATATAAGAAAAAGGGCAAGAAAAGCAGCGGGAATACCGAAGTGATCATTGTCGCCTATATGCAATACCAGAGGAACCACAGATATGTTGCCGGCCTAACTGTACTACATCATAAATCTACGCTAAGGGCTTTAACTTATGTTACTTTAAGACTCTGAGTGCGGCAGTTTACGTAGTAAATAATCCATTTAGAATAAATGATAGCATTATTGCTCTTTCATTACAATTCACAGAATCGTGTATTATCAAATGTTTACATTGTTAAATAGGTACATTAATGAATGCTGTAACAAATTGTAATACAATGCTTACATTAAATACTTTCATTAACAATCTGTTGTTACAAGTAGTTAGTGTCTATTAACCAATGTTTATTTATGTTATTATCAGTACACGATAACATTATAGAATAGTTATTCTATTTAACGAAGTATCGGTTATACCAGAGTAACATTTAAACCGTTAACTTATTTCCTTTTTGTCAATTATGAGAAAACAAAATGGCGTCTAGATAAAACGTGTTAACGTCAGAAAATTATTTAAGGCCAGTCCTACAAGATGGCGTCTAAATATAGATGATGAAACCACGTGTTAATTCTGACATTTGAGGTTAGTTTTAAATAATAAAAGTGTTACCATGTTTTATTAGTTTGCAGGAAAGCGTGACGAACACGTGTATTTATTTACAATTGTATCAAACGGCAACGCACTCGATCGCCGCTCTCAATGGATCGGGGCCGAGGCGAGAGTGACCTAAATTTTTATTCGACACGCCACGCACATTATGTAGGTAGGAATGTTGTCACAATCCGACAACATGGCCGCCCCCGCTTTGCCTACTCGTATATTTTTTGGCGCGAAACGCGAATGTAAAAGTAAAAGAAGCGGGAAGTGCACTCTTTTCGGCTTTTACCTCTATTGTTAAATTATTTTTGAAAGAAAGTTATTATACGAGAAAAAACTTACGTTTGAAGTATTTTTTTTTGTTACGGAGCAATTTTATAGACATTTAGAGTTAAGGATAGACTGAAATGTGAAATTAAGTTTTTAAAATAAAAAAAAAAAAACTGATTATATTTAACCTTTAAGAATGATAATAATCAAACGAAACAAATATATAAATGGAATCCAGTTGTCACACCAAAAAAAGATCATCTATATACAGGGTAAAAAGTTGAAAAGTCCAAAAGCAGGACAAAGATAAGCCTTATCTTTGGTCGCGCCAATCTCAATATACTATGTTATGTAAACTTTACATCACGATAAGCACAGATAAGAAATACTGAATCACACCCGACAAGGGTGACCATAATGATGACAATACGATGGATCATTTGGGGAATATTATAATCTGTATATCAAGGCAAAAAGACCAATTAGATTAATAGCCAGTCGTGTATTTATCATTATGAGCTTACGTTTTCCTCTGGTGAACATAAGAGTTCCCCTATACCTTCCATAGATATGCGGGCAACGTCAAAAATTTCGGAATGCTAACAAAGAATTAAACAATGCGACTATAGACAGTACGTAGACAAGCATAAGGTTATAGGACACACTCAGTGACATACCTTTTCGTTTAAAAAGCAAAGGGAAGTGTGTAAATAAATTTGTTTTTTTTTCACAGTCGTAAGAAAATAATAGAGATTCTATAACAAAGAATTCAATGAACTATGTTTCAGTATTTTTTATCTTATTCAAAAATCAAATTACAATTATAATTTTAATAACTTTCTAATTAATTATAATCGGCATATTTTATATACTCGTAGTAGTGAATAAATGGTTAAAATTAATTAACAATCTTGACATATCTTGATTAATTATGGTAACCCTAATAACTTGATTTTTTTTCGGGCAAAACCATCCGTCGCTACTCACAATATCGTGGTCTAATGAAAGCAAAACAATTTTTGGGTTTATCTTATCGCTCTGGTTTAGGAAATAACAAGATATTTAGTAAAAAAATATCTTATTTTTAAAGTTAAATAATTTAACTAAAAACAGATATTTTTTTTATGTTTTTTGTTATACTTCTAAAATAAAATAAGAAATTACAAGTTGAATTACGTAAAATTAAGTTAATGTAATTATAACCAAACTTGGATAAGC
>QDHC01003140.1:210340-224331 GCA_013186455.1 Papilio dardanus tibullus
ATAATCGAGACAAGTATCGTGGGCCCTTGGACTGTCGCTAATCCAGGTTCAACTGTATCTATATGTATCTATAATTCGGTTCCATAAATCAAGCTTTTTTTAGCCTTTTTAGAGCAATATTTTTGAGATTAAGATTATTTGTAATAATATAACCTAGAATTTATAAAAAAAATGACCGTCGCTTTGTCAATGCTTTCGAAAAATTCAGTTTACATAATTTTAATTTAACTTGGGACATCCGCACCATAAAAAAGACTTCGGAAAAATGTAATCATTTCGAACATAGGCTGTCATTTTTGAACCAACTTTGAGTAAAACTTGTAACAATCGCTACGTCTAATCCGATTAATAAAGGGGAAGGAAGTAAATTAGCATTTTAATATTTATTTCAAATAAAAAATGGCAGATTAATTACTTGTCATATATAAATCGGCAGATACTAAGATTGTTCTAACTTTATATTAAAACTAGCTCTTGTGCGCGACTTCGTCAACGTAGAAATAAATAATATGTTACTCGGGGATAATGTAGCTTTCTAATGGTGAAATAATTTTTGAAAACAGCCCAGTAGTTCTTGATTTATTTCAATACATACAAAAAAACAAAGTTTCTCTCTTTATAATATTACAATAGATGTATTAAAAGTCTTATTTTAAATTAAAACAGATATAATTAAAAGGAAGTATTATTTTGTTAATATTGTATCGTCTCACATAGCTTTAATATATTAATTTGAATAAAATTAGCATTTTGTGATTACGAAAAAAGAACATAAATTATAATTTATGCAAAAGGAATAATTATCAAGTGACGGAATTTTAATCATAGGGCAAAATATTTGTTTTAATAAAAAAAAATCTTTTACGATATAAATAATATTTCTAAAAACATAAATTATTGTATTGTATATCACAAATCAAGTCAAAGATTGTCTGGCAATCACCGCGGCGTATTCATTCGTTCCGTCTTACTCGCGTGCCGCGGGGAGTATTGACCTTTCCATCAATGTCTACGAGATTTAATGCAACTACATCATTTCTTGCGCAACAAACAATACCACAACTCCCCAAACTGTAAATAAGTTCGTAGATCATTACCTCGGCGGACAAACGCGGAAGCCGAAAATCCAAGGTCTGTGTCACAACAACAAAAAAATAAAAATAAAAAATAACACGAGCACACGCGACTTTCGAAATTTGAATTCGCGCGGGAAATCGTTCTAGTGATGTGCGATCGGCGATCGGCAATCGATTGCGGGAATCGATATATTACGTAAAGCGCGCGGAGAGACGGCGGCGTCGCACGTGACTGGTGGCCGTGTGACGGACGCAGCGAGCGCGGCGAGCGTCGCCCCCGCCCCGCGCCGCGCGCCTCCCCGCCCGCACCAACACATACACGTACAACAGACATTTGATAAACAAATTACAAATTTAAGATACGTTGGAGAGCTTCGCCTTTTAATGGCTTTTTACGCCTTCACTTCAAAAAAGATCAAGACATTTACATCGACTTTAAATATCGGAAAGAAACATGTCATTTTCTTATCAAAATGGTTGCTACATGTGAGCCAGATTTTTTTTTAAAAAGAAGCGAAACCATTGTAAAATCTTTGGATATGTACAGATTTATGTTAGCCTGAGTTGCTTAAAGTTAAAAACCTTAAGTAACAAAACTCCACTTAAGTTACATTGACTAAAGTGGTCATGAAAACCATATTGAAGAAATTGAATCATAACAAATTCGACTCTACATTTTCAATACAGACAGGAAAGTAATATCGCATCGTATGCACCGCATCGGGAGAACTCTCACCATCTCACTTCCACTTATAAGAAATTGTCTTGTTTAATACATTCTCTCTGTCCCGCAACCGAAGCTATAACGAACATATACGAAGAATAGTACGTTCGTATCTGCATTATCATATCAGCAGAGCGAAGTGAACATAAACGTAAATTAGGAATACTCGGGAATAAAATATGGCTATTGTAGGTAAAAATGTGTTCTTAATTTTACTCTTAAGGAGACAATACAATGCACGTTTTATTTTGTGTTTAAAGGATACTGATTTGACTACAAAATTAACAAGGCAAAGGCATACGAGTAAAGACCCTTTTACAGCATCACATCAAAAAAGGGTTTATCATTGTCATCAAAGGTTTATCATCAATATCAAGTTCCGGATATTTATTTGTATCACTATCCGTATTTACATAAGTATTTAGCTGTAACAACACATTTCTATAAATGTCAATCGGTACAGTTTCAAAATATGCACAATAAATTAGACGACTGCGGAAGACCAAAACTAAATCCCAAATTAAACATGTTAACTAAGATGTTTATTGTTTACAATTACAGTTTACAGATAACTTTAAATTTAGTAACAGCATTCAAGTTTTCCTTAATGAGCAATTAAGTGGCTACAAGTTCTCGTCGTAGCACGGCGTAGAACGTTTCTCTACGGCGCGGTGCTTATGCAAAAGAGGCCAATATTTCATCGCTCCTACGTCTATTGCAGCCCGTATTATCATAACAATCGCTTTTGGTACGTACCGAACGCTATGCTATTAGGTACGCCGCAGTTATGCAAAGGTACATCACTAATCCTGTAAGCATCGCAAACTGCTAAAGTATCATTATTATAATTATTTTACTACATGTGTGTATTTTACGTCTTTAAAAAAAGACAGATGTAAAACTTTTGTATTCACAATGGCAAAAACCTCTCTCCGATATTAACTGTGCACGTCTACCGGTATTCTGTACTCGGTTCTTTTTTAGTATTTCCCCAATCTGATCGATATATGTCTGGATTGCTCTTATACTGGCAACATTTTTACAATTTATGTAATAGTATGAAGATGTATTAGAGTATGGTTAACATTATTTAAAGGAATTAAAGTGGACTAAAGCAATATTAAGTGAAAATGTATGTTAAAAAAGTTAGCTTTTTTATAATAAACGATATTTAAAGAGTTTTGGATATTTAGTAATGTACCAAGGTACCATAACTTAGTAGAATATGCAATTAAGGTGCTAGCGAGTGCGAGAAGGACAGCTATATCCCACTCGATATTATATTGAACAAGTTTATAACTACGTGCATTATAGGAACGTACGTACCGGCGTTTTCTCATTTCCAGCGACGAAACTTTTCTAATATTATAGTTTCATTCATATTGTCGGTAGTTCCGAGGAGTTTTCTTTCGTGGAAAATGAAAGACTATTTCCATAACTATTATTTCGCTTTTATTGCTTTGCTAGTTTTCTTTTGCTTCAAATAGATTTGTTAAAGTTAGAAGTTCGCTAGTTTATCGCTCGGAAATAATGTTTGTTCTTTGAAAGTGTTAAGCAACACTATTCCGTAGACGGAAATATTCAGCTCCTATACCGTATTGATTGCTTCGTTTCTATATTTTTATTAAAAAAGAAGAATTTAGTTAAGAAATAAAGTTAGTTTATTGAAGAATTTCTTTTTGATAATTTACATGCTAATTTTTGAATATGTCAATGCATAGTAAATAAAAAAGCTTTGACTATTTAATATTTTATACTACTTTTAAGGCCGATAACATACGCGTAATCCACTCTAATAATAAACTGAGATTCAAAGTTCAATTAGACTTTAAAATCTCTCTTACTACAATATTTTAACCATACAGTTCTTATTAAAAAGTATCTATTGTATGCTAATGTAACTGGCTGAAAGTAAATTATACCTCTTTAAAAAAAAGAAAACAAATATTTCACCGTCATCTGCGAGCACTAATAGCTAGGATCTGAAACAACTGGCCTATGGTTATCGTGATCGTACGCAAATTGTGCCGTGTAATCACTATTGTTCACTTTACAATGTATGTTCTATAATTATCTGTATTTACCTGGTAATAATTTATACTATAATCTTACTCCATGTTCTTCGAACGTTAAATCGTATGTTGTTATTTTTAATACGAAAATTATACAAATTACGTCAATTGCTAGCGGATTGTGGAAATTATTCAACAAAATACACGTTGCAGTCAATATTGTGATAATACCTACAAGAGTATTGAAATTAGGACATAGTTAAAACTTCTGCTGTCAGTTAGGTTTTTTATTTAAATTATTAGGCGATTATAAGACATCAACGAAAACGTAAAACTAGAATGACACGAAAAACGATTTAAGATTTTAAATTATCGCAAATCTTTGACTAGATTTTATCCTAAAACTATTTTAAAGTGATTAAAGTTAAACATTAAAATAGCAGTAATTAAAATTAGTGATCATTTTAACGTAAAACATACAAAGAAAACCAAAAGTTGTATAATAAAGACAGCTATGAAGATTGAATTGAACGTAAATGTTGATTTTTAATTATGTGGGAGCCGTGCAATTTATGCGAAGCGACGTCTCAGTTTTCTGAGCAAACACAACCAGAACAAGTTCCCTCTACTTCGGAAATATGCATTAAATAGATGGAATTTCCTTTAAAGTAAGAGATATGTAATTAGTACTATAATACGTATCTTCTTAAGTATTAAAATTGCGAAATTCACGTCTATGTCTATGTGTAAAGTCACGCAAAATACGCGCTAGTCGTGGAGTTCCGGAAAATGGAGCATATCATGGGTCGAACCTTACCTCTTTTTTGTATCTTCTGTTAAGTCGTAAAAAGTATATAGGACTATTTTAATTTAAATTCTCAAAGAAAATAGTGGACTAGTAAAGTTATGGTTCGGTAAAAAAAGGTTTCTTGAAATGCGAATTACAATAGTATACTCAAACGAAAAAGTTGTTATCGTTCTTTAATCATATTTAAATAAATAATATAAGTAATAATTTTAGTTGAATCTTTTGACAATGGTATATTGAATTAATTAATTTAATTACTTTCCTACCTTAAGACAAATTAACTATAATTAAAATCGACACGATAGAATATAATTAACAACTCCATTATTATTAAATCAGAACAATATTTAAACGAAGGTAATTTAGACAACCTGCAAATATGTCACGAAGTTTCATTAGCAAAAAATGTCTCGTCTAGTTAAACTTTTCCTTACAATACTCGTAATTAAAAGTTGGCGGGAACATCGGTGACAGCGCTGGTGACGTCCCGCAAACTGAAAACGGCGCCAAAAACCACAGATAAACAACTTCCCGCCTTTTTAACGCTTAATTTGTAGTGTCCTTACAAGCCTAGGAACATGGTTTGATAATTAGCTGAAACGTTATTTACATGCCAAATAATCGTACGATTTTTTTTTATTTTGATGATTGGAAGCTCGTAAAACAATTAGATAGCAGAATTAGTGCTAATTAAAATATTTTTTGCTTAAATTAATAGTCAAGATTGTTATTAAAGTAGAATAATTAAAGCGTAAAATTACTTTAAAAGATATGTTGTATATGTTATATTAAAAGCGAATATCGTTTTACAAATTAATGGCCATGCGATACGGAAATTAAGCGCCATACGAACGGGCAGACTGCCTCCTACTGGAGGGCGTAGGGGGGCGTAGCGAGGCATAGGAGGCGTAGGGAGATGGGGGTTAGAATAGCAATCTAGGGTGGTCGAATTGTCTGGGCGGCTGAATGGAATATCTACGTTGCCGACTGGCCATCAGAAATACGAAAATGTTTTAGGCTTAGACGATGCTTGCATAATGTATGCTTTAGGCAAATGTACGGCCATTGATTGATCCGATGCAAGGCTTTCAAACGCTTTAATTTTAATGAGATTTTGAAACGAGCTTTTGCTACATATTAACTTAAAGTTTACTTATTCAGGTTACTTTAATGAAAATGAAGTTAAGTTATAAATAGCAAAGTAGTTGCCAAGGTTTTTTACACGCGAACCTTTTATTTTCTTTTAAAATAAGTCTAGTTTAACTTTAAATTAAATTCGTTGTTTCATTCATGATTTTAATATCCATTTCTATATTATAAGACTTTGTAAGCATTACAAATTATTGTCAACATTTTCATCAAAGAATCTCTACCATAACAAATCTAATAAGAATGCAAATGGATTCTCCAAGTACAAATATAATTCCATTATTAGCGGGACGCAGACTTGATATATTATCAAGTTAAAATTAAATTAATTCCGTCCTCCCTCCCCTTTACCTCCGTCCTCCTTCCTCCCTGATATATAGAGGATGTTTAATTAAAATATCTTTAAGTGATTTACGAGAGTATCGATAATTGTAGGTTCAAGGATGATTTATCAGCGACCGCCATGTTTATGACTTTGCTATTATTCATCGATCTTTTAATCGCAATCGTAATTTATTGTTACGAATTTATGAACGGATGTATAAACTATTCAACAGTACATTGTATGTCAATTTATTATGACTTATTTTTCTCAAAATCGATCAAAGAAGTCGACAAGTTTTGTTTTTGTATAATAGAATGTAGATAATTCTTACTTGATTGTTTTAATTGCAATAATTGGAGATATAATAATTTGTAAAAATAAGTATACTAATTTATTGATAGATCGCGTTTTGTTTTTTATTAAAAAAAAATATTACAGCTTTTAGTAAAAGTAAATTAAGCAATGTCTGTAAAACTTAAAAGCTTATTTATGTCTTAACATCGCAAAATTGCGTTCATCCCTTCAAAATAAAAAGGTTTTTATACATTTTTACCGATGTGCCCCAACAATATGTATTTATAGGAGTTTTATCGAGTAAATTCAATTTATTGCAGCTCCGCCGTGCCCCGGGATGGCAATTTCCACACAAAATTAAATTTACCGTTCATCCGGAAAAAAGTTGAAAGCTCTCAAAACTTAGATAATAATCTAACATTTATATTTTTACACGATTTTATGTAATTTTGCGGTTAAGTTAAACATATTTTACCTACGAGTAATATTAAGTACTTGTTTTGTTTTATATTATGTCACAATTTATAACTTTATCTAACACGATGGTTTATCAAAAGTTCATCCTGTATAATCGTTTATTAATAAGTCATTTTTTAAAATGAAAATAGAACATAAAGCCGGCTACAGACGCCCAGTTTTAACTGTACAGTTCAACTGCACAGATAAAACTAACGTGTGTAGGAAAAACTGAGAACTGTATGTACAATTCGACTGTGTATTTCAAATTGACGTGTGCGTCAACAGTTTAGTTTATTAACTGCACAGTTAAGGAACTGAACTACTGTAACGGCATAAGCAGTTAAATTATTTATTATAATTTATTTGTACATAAAATAAATAAAACGGATATTACGCTATGGGTATTTTAATAAGGAAAAACCCCGTTAGAATTATTTACGAGATTTAGGTTATGTTCCAGTTAGCGTCGTGTTAGAAAGATAAACCATAATTGACACCATTTATTAATCGTATGTTATCTATACTAATATTAAAATAAGAAATATTTCATTAATGCTTCATTTACGTGATAATATTATACAATGAAATACGTATTTAGGAAAAACAAATTATAGAAGAGATGGGAAACATTTAAATATTTTAAGAAAGTAATGTAAATGTGGAAAATATCACTTTATGTTAAAAAAATATAGATTATAAAAAAACAAAAAAATATGTTCCATACTAATATTATAAAGAGGCAAGATTTGATTGTTTGCATTGAATTGGCTCCGAAATTACTGAACTGAATTAAAAAATCTTTTGGGAAGTTAAACTATACCCGGATGACATAAAGTTTATATTATTTATTTTTTATCCGCACAGACGAAGTCGAGGGCAATAATACAACATTCCTATGTTACTATTAATATGAAGCTTTCCTACGATAGATTGCAGATTGTGAAACTAAAATAAATATTGAAATAGCGATGAATATAAAGATTTAAAGGCATACGAAGGTATAATCTGGCTATAAAACAGATTTTAGAGCGTACCCGAGTAATCCGCGATATATTAAAAACTCCTAAGCCAACGTTATAGCAATGTACCGCAAGTTTCACGAGTATTTTACTAAGTCTACGGTTAGTAAGATTGGATATTATAAGCAACTTTAATATTTTGAACTTAAGTGTTGATATTATATTAGATTTTATTAGGTAAAGAATTAATCCACAGTGTCTAGGTACAGAGGATGTAATTAAAGTGCAATCCGGATTCGCACGGGTGCAAATCTATATAATGCTGATAGTAAATACTGCGTTTGCAATGTAAGCGCTAAAAATGTGTTAATTTATGACATCATATTTAAAAGCTCTAAATTGTCAGTGTTTGTGGATGTATTATACATGAAAACCTTCCTTATGAATCACTCTATCTATTAAATAAAACCGCATCAAAATCCGTTGCGTAGTTTTAAAGATTCAAGCATATATATGGACAAACATAAAAAAGCGTTATTGTTTCATACTATTTAAGTATAAGGATACAATGTGAGTGCAGCTATTTTTATTTACTAATAATAATATCTCACGGAAGTTTAAACAGTAATATTAAAAAAAATATGTATTAATTAAATTAGTATAATATTAAAGATATAGAAAAATGACATAAACAATCTTTACAAGAATTAAGGTCACGGTTTTTCTAATGCATATTTACCTAATTGTCTTTACAATTCAGTTATTTTGAAAACACATTTCATATTTAAATTAAACATAAGTTTTTTCTTGAACTAGATAATATGTAAATGTCAACGTAAAACTTTCTGGAAATTGACATTGGCGTTGAATAATTCATAAGAGCGTATGCATAATGTATGTTTTATTATCTCATACAATAGGCCCGTTATTTCTCTGTTCGCGGCCGCTCAGGCCCTCTATGGACAGTAAGAAACTTCAACAACACGAAAATGTTAATACTTTCCATCAATATAGTTATAACTACCTAATAATATACTATGTTACTCAGGGATAATGTAGCTTTTTAATAGTGAAAGAATTTTTGAAATCGGCCCAGTTATTGAGTTATTTCAATACATACAAAAAATCAAAAATACAAAGTTTTTCTCTTTATAACATTAGTGTGGTTTTAGATTAGCTAACTTTTATTTTAATTTATATATCGTTTTTAAAGCGTTTTAAAAACAATTTAACACATTTTTTATCGTAGTAAAATGCATTTTCGCTTACAAAAAAATTGTTCTTTGGCCATACCGTAACTGTTTTAAGCAGTTTATACCGCTTTAAACCAATAGGTTTTTATGCAGGGCACACACTTTAGTTGTCGGATAACCTTTCCTGTAGAACCTACAAGACCCTAGCGTATTTGACAAAATTGTACACATATATGCACTAGGAACTATTGTCAGACCGTCATGCAAAACCTATCGTGTGTGGCCTGCATTATATCTGTGCTGATATTGTATTTCAATAGAAGCCAACAGTAAGCTGTCACCTTGTCTTGTAAGCCACTTGTTGCGAGCATTCTTTGTGACTATTGCACCGCGCTGTCACACTGGCAATGCTGCTTGCCAGATTTTATTGTGAAACCTTTATTCATGTGCAGGAAAATTCATAGAATTTTAATGCAATATTTCGGAACAAGTACTTCGAGCAGTAACTGAAAAAAAATAATTTAAAATTCGATTTTCATATGTACATATTTACCCGACGTTCTTAGGTGAAGGAAAACATCGTGATGCTACACATATCGGAGAAGAAATTCAAAGATACGTGTATTCACGCAAAATACGCGCTAGTCGTGGCAGAAAATGGAGCCCATCATGAGTTGAACCTTTAACCTTTTTTTTAACTGACAAATGATTGATCGAGTAATCTATTTGGTTGGAAAAAGGTATTTTACATTACTCATAATATCTCTAAAATTAATGCCGTGCAATTCTTTTCCTTGATAATTTTTCTATCAACTTCGTTATTAAAAGCAACACCAATTTGATTGCGTCGAGCGTTGTATTGTATGGATGTAGAAAATTCGAATAACTAGGTTAATGTCTAATTTTAATAGCATGCAGCATACCGGCGTCGCTGTAAAAAGATTTAACGTTTACGGGGCCGATTGCTTCGTCGGAAAACAGCCGTTTTAAACAAATTTTGATTTAGATAAAGATTTTTTTTTAGAATTATAACATTTTTTTTATCAAATCACTTCGTACTAGAGCATTTTATTGAACTTTTGAAATGTACGACATTGACAAAGACTATTTTTAAGGTAAAGAAAGTCTTAGTTAGTGAGAGGTTCCACATTACTCTTCCAAAGTTCTCTTCCCAAGGTGGAACGTCTCCAATGAGACTGAAGCCTAAAATCTTAGCTTTTAGGCGCCCTAATGTGATTTTTGATCAACCTTCTGACCCGCTTTTTATATAGTATCTTAAAAATGCTCCTCCATTACGAGTGAAAATGAACTCTTACTGGGGAACCGCTCAATCTTATTAGCGGCGGGTTCAAGAGTCACTCCGGTTCACTTGTTGCGCATCCCGGCGGGATCCCTTCGGCGGGACGCCGGGACGCCGCAAATCCCGCGCCTCGCGCTGTCACGCTCTTGATGCCACCCGGATTTATTGCGCTATTACGAATTTAAAAATAGAATGCCTCTACGTTTTGCTTTTGTTTTTAAATATTTGAATAAAATCAGGGTCGTAACCCTATCTTTTTTTGGGTTTTTCTTTTTTTTAACACCAAATATTTATACAATAAAAGCCATTGTTATTTTTAATTAATTTAGTTCGTTTTAAAATTTTTTCGCAAAAAATTCTGCTGAAGTAAGAACAATAATTCACTTAATTTGTAACAAAATAGCGAAAATGCTTTATTTCAACGTAAACCTGGTAAAAAGCATAAATTTTAATATTTAACTTTACACAAACACAACTGGGGAGGAACTGTTGTTAAATAAGTTAATGTAACACTTATATCGCAGACAATAAAGTTGCGTTTTCCTTAATTTGTGGCAGAAATAAATCAAATTATATTAAGTTAATAACAATGTTATTAAATATACTCTTTGCTAATAGAGTTGGTATTTTTTCTGAACATTACTTTACTTATAAACCCAACAAAAGACATAATTCAATAAAATAGAACGGCTGCATTTAATAAATCGTATTTTTGTTTTATCGAGTTGTTCTAAATTCAAATTTCAATTTGAAAAAAGAACACATTTTTTTTAATAACGTTCAGAAATTGGCAATCACATTCAATGGGAATAGATCGAAGCGGATTCCTTGTAAAATTGCGCGCACCATAAAAGTGTAATAGCGTGTTTTATCGGATTTTTCCAATTCAAAGGCTCGTTTCCATACAGTTAGAGACGAGGGCGCTGCGAACATCTCTGCGGCCAGACACTCGCATCAGCATATTGGCTAGTTAGTACGAATATCTGGAATACCGGCGAAAACGTATGAACTCGGGTTAGGGCTACCACATTTGTTTAACCCTAAAATGAAATGTAATAGTTTTTAGTATATATTCCAAAAAGTAGTTTTGTAGACCGCTTCAAAATGTTTTTATGTACTCTCGATTATATTTCTCCTAATCCCCACCATTGTTGTCCGTCCATGGTCCCCAGAGGAACCAAAAGACCACTTTTGAAATAAATGATTTAACGTATAAAAACAAACTATAATTATATTTTATACTAAAGAATAAAAAGGAGAGTATTATTCTACTACACTCTACCTTGTAAAGTATACAACATAGTTTTGTGCTTTACAAATAATAATATGTGTAAAAGTACTCAAGGGAATGAGAGCATTGTATTCCTTTAAAGCACTAGCGTGTGTGACAACCCTACGCCTTCCGTGCAGTGTGTTTGCGGACGTGTGTGTGTGCCAGACGGTTTACAATCATACATTGTTGTACTAAAAAACTCTTCCTTTTGACGCATGTCGCCAGCCCTATTCAAAGATGGAAAGAATTTTATTTTGTTTGTATATAAAATTGAATTGATCAATTGTATGGAAAACGAGACAAATTTGAGAGACACAAGAGATATTTTTCTGGAATAATATTTGTATATCTGTTATCACCAAAGACGTAATCATAATTTATGTAAAAAGTTTTTTTTTTTGGTTAATGACACTGGCAACGTGCCAAATAAACGAGGTAAAAATAAAAAGAATAAAAAAGCAAACGCCAATTTGTTACGTAAAGCACATTAAATATTTACGAAATCAATTGAAGGTCTTACACCGTTTGTTTCTCGAGGTTGTAATCAAAAGAGCAATTTGGCGGGAATTGCGAACCGAATATAATATTTAACGACTCTTTGTTACATTGAGACGGTGTAAAAGTTATGAAATTTTCAAATATCTTCCGGAAATTACGACTTTTAAACACATTTTATTTTCTTAAACATTTTGTTACTTGAAACTAATTGAAATAAAAAATATACAACTGGAAATAACTTGTGTATAAATATTGTTACGACGATATAATAATTGAAAAAAGTAAGCGTTCGAAAAACACCTTAACTTGCTAAATATTAAAAGATGTTGGGAAATTTCGCGTCTAATTATTTTGTTATTTTATATATTAAGTAATAAGAAATATGTATTACCACAAATTGTAACTACAATATTGATATTTATTTAATAACTAAAGCGGTAAATCTTAAACTAGAGCGCCATTATATCGGTAAAGGGACGCCGAAAATGCATAACGAGGCAATAGAATGCATTAATGAAAGTTTCAAGCAATAGTTTAGAGTAACTATCCAATAGCGTCGGGCGCCCCCCCCACCTCCCTCTCATCCCACCTCCGCCAGCACACCAGCGCCCCCTTACGAAGGTATCGCAAATTCAATTAAATCTTTGCACAGATAATTTAAAATTCTTTTGCAATGTTATCAACGAACTTTCAACTCAAACTAAAACTTCAATTATATTATAATAACTCATTCAATTAGTGAAAATATTCTAGACACTAAATATAATTATAATCTTTAAAACATTTAATTAAAAAAGTTTACATTTTTAATGAATGTTTAATTTTGCCGCGAAATTTGTGTTTAGTTTGAAAAAAGAACATTATTTAAAATGTTGTATTGATCGTAGCGCGGCGCATGCGCAAAACAACGAAATTTGCAATTACAAAGTGCTCTGTGCAAATTTCGACGGAGTTTAGGGAAGTCGCACGTCCGCGTTTTAGCGGATGCGTTTTCTTAAAACAAAAATCAGTAAAACTTATTGATATTTAGTATTTTTTGTGTATTTTTTAAATGGCTACTTTATTATCAAGCTTTAAATATACTACTTGGATTTGCATTGTTAAAAACGGATAACAAAATATAGACCTAAAATTAATCAAAATCTTTTTCGAACTACTCTTTTTTCCTTTTATTGTTTGTTATATTTCAATTGTCACTAAAATAATATTATACTAAAGTAGATTATTTTCTCACCTAATAGGTGTAAAATTCAATTATAATGTACTTGTAATACAGATAAGTATTATTCCAGGTAAAATTAGGACGTAAACTACGCTAATGATATCCACTTGCACTTTCAATTAGCAATGCGGGGGAATGCAATTTAGGTAACTATTATGTAACTACATCTGTATTTGTATAATCAATTAAATGTACATAAAGCACGTGTTATGTACCGGTCAAGGTTAATATAGAGATGTCAAGTTTATAACGAACTAGCATAAAGCCGGTTACAGACGTTAGATTTTGTAACTATACAGTTTTAATTGTATAGTTAAAATGTAGACGTACACACGTCAATTTGAACTGCACAGTCGAACTGTACAGTTCTCAGTTTTGTCTACACATGTCAGTTTTAACTGCGCAGTCGAAATGTACAGTTAAAACTGAACGTCTGCAGCCGGCTTACGCGATCATTGGGTACTTTTAATCATTTTTAAAGCTTTAAGCAGCTTTTAAGAAAATTCTGATATGTCAGTGTAATTAGATTCCTTTTGATTTTAAAATATCGGGTGTCATTTGATTTGTATTCTTCTCCGAGCGCTATAGAGGTATAGTCTTGTTTATTTTTTAATATCTAACTCTTGTTTAACCCTTAAATGGACAATGTTGTTTTTAAACAACATACTAAACAGTAATACATACATTTCCTAGACAGTA
>QDHC01003140.1:224948-240339 GCA_013186455.1 Papilio dardanus tibullus
AAATTCAATTATAATGTATAATACAGATAAGTATTATTCCAGGTGAAATTAGGACATAAAGTACGCTAATGATATTCACTTGCACTTTCAATTAGCAATTCCCCCGGAATGCAATTTAGGTAACTATTATGTAACTACATCTGTATATGTATAATCAATTAAATGTACATAAAGCACGTGTCATGTACCGGTCAAGGTTAATATAGAGATGTCAAGTTTATAATGAACTACCATAAAGCCGGCTACACACGTTCGGTTTTGTAACTATACAGTTTTAATTGTATAGTTAAAATGTAGACGTACACACGTAATTTGAACTGCACAGTCGCACTGTACAGTTCTCAGTTTTGTCTACACATGTCAGTTTTAACTGCGCAGTCGAAATGTACAGTTAAAACTGATTGTCTGTAACCAGTTTAGCAATCATTGGGAGCTTTAATTCATTTTTAAAAGCTTTAAGCAGCTTTTAAGAAAATTCTGATATGTCAGTGTTATTAGATTCCTTTTGATTTTAAAATATCGGGTGTCATTTGATTTGTATTTTTCTCTGAGCGCTATAGAGGTACAGTCTTGTTTATTTTTTAATATCTAACTCTTGTTTAACCCTTAAAAATGTCTTACTATAATAAAAAGCTTACTGTATTTGATATATTTATGTGTTTAAACATATGATGTCATCTTAAATATTAATGTATCGAAGTATACACAATGTGCTTTTTTAATTAATCTTATCTCAGTGCAATTTATAAATTAACTTTAATATATAAATCTCGTCAATCGACAGTGAATTGATTACTTCTACCACAAACAAGCCCGAACAGCTTAATTAGCCGCGCGGACCTCATATCTCGGCGTAGCACTACCTAGACCTAGGCATAGTCTAGTCTAGCTTTTAGAGTGCAACGCAAGTGCAGGGGGGCGACGTGGGGGCGAGGGGGTGCAGTCTCGTTGCCATGGCGACCGCAAGATGGCGCCCGCGAAATTAGTACGTCTACGGGCTTTATGCGGCCCGTCTTCATTATGCCCGATTTCAATTTATTTCCGAATTCATATTGATGTTGATTTGTGCAGTTTGCTCCTTCTCTCTGATTAAATGTACTCACGCTTAAATATATTGACAATATTTGTACAAATGTCTGTGCTACAATAAGTATGTTTAAATAATAGGTCTTCGGTACCTAATTAGAACGCGAGCTTTTTATGTAAAGAGACATGGTTTTTAATGTTAAACAAACATTACTGGTTTAAACAATATTTTTATCATGACCCAGAGTGACTCTAATGTTAAATTTCCGATGTAATAATAACACCCTGATAGCGTTGGTTTAGGTGCCTATGTAAAAAATATATTTTTTTTTTGATTGAACAAAAAAATATAATTCGTATACTTTCTGAACAAAGTTAAAGTTTATCCACTTAGAGTATGGTTCAGAACAAACGCGTTGCTTAGATGAAGTTTTGTAGCGTTTGTTCGCGGACGAATGCTCCAGCCTTCGTGTTCGTTGTTCGGTTGTTAGTCAACTACCGTTTTTTGCTATTTTAAGATCAAGAATTTGAGGACCACTACCACTTGAGAGATAGTTATATTTCTTATTATAACAATGGACATAGAAACTTTACAATGTCACGTTTTGGTTCTTTCTCCACGTAACTTCAAAAAACGTTTTGTACCTACTAAATAATGTACCATTTTTGAATCATGTTTGATAGCAAAAAACAAAAATATTTTTTAAAAAGATCGACGAAAATAAATTCTTAGCATAAATCGAAAAGTCGACAAATTGTAATGGTTCTCTACATATTAGTTACTAGATGTTCGCGATTCGTCGGAAGGAAATATAACCGATGTTACGCGGTGATAACGTAGCCTTCTAATGGCGAAAGAATAAAACAAAAACAAAAATACAAACTTTTCCTTATTATAATATTAGTATAGATGACTGAAAATAAAAAAAGACTATTGAAAATATCGGCGAAAGGTATAAAAATTCACCACAGACTAAATAATGCACATAAAAGTTACAGCTAAGACAGTAGACATACATTAGTACCAAAGTTCAACTTACTAATTAGACAGGTATCAACTTATTGTTAATTTAAATATTTTTAATAACAATAATATTTTATTATCACAGACTAGTTGATTCTTTAGAACTTGCTACGTGACGTGAATGTAGCTATTTTAATTAGTATAAAATTAAATGCAATGAATGCATATATTTCGCGCCCACTTTACATCGATATTATAACCGGCTAATGGATTGATGTGTCCGGAACATTACATTAACGAACTTATTTCCTTTAAACTCAATTACATGCATTAATTAACATGGAATGCATCCCCTATGTAATAATAATTTTATTTTTAAACGACTGCATCAGAAAAGGTTCTTTTCTATATGTTTTTGGATTTATTTTATTAAGGTTTAGGAAAATAGGTAACACGGGCGTGCATTTATTAAACTATAGACCGATAAAGCCGTCTAAAACTACTAGAATTAATACTCACAGTCGCTTAGTTAAATGGTTTCTAACCGAAGCTTTTGTTCACTAAATATATACTAAGGGACGCCCTTATTGAACATTTAGTGTGAGTGTGATAGTTACTGATTAGAGTACTAGTATTTGATTCACTCTGTAATTACTGTAAAATGACGAGCGTCGGTGGTCCAGGGGTTTAGCTCTTGACTTGAAAACTGCAGGTCCCGAGTTGAATCCCGCCATGTACCAATGTGTTTTTAAATTTTCAAATTTCATATGTACATATTTACCCGACGCTTTTAGGTGAAGGAAAACCTCATGATGCAACCTGCACATATCGGCGAAGAAATTCAAAGATATGTGTATTCACGCAAAATACGCGCTAGTCGTGGAGTTGCGGAAAATGGATCCCATCATGGGTCGAACCTTACCTTACCTTTGCACTGTAAAATTATTGTGTGTAAATATTTTAATCGCGTTGAAGAAGTAATATAATTTTAATAATATTATAAATATATGTTAAATTTGGTAGCGACCCAGTTCTGAGGTCCGGCCAGGGCTGCAACAGATGCGGCCCGCGGCTCTCATTAACTCAGGAAATTTCCACGAAATTGTTTTAATGAAAGCCCTAACCGACCGATGTGCTAACAAAGTTATAATTACATTTATATTTGTTAGCAAAACTTATTTTAATTAAAACTTTAAAAATAAATTGTAAAGTTATCTTCATTTTCGTTGCATGGAGAATAATTTAGAAGTTTTTTTATTAAAGATCTAGCGATATAGAACAGCTGTTTTTGACAGGAGAAAGCTCAAATAATTAGCACGAACAGTGACTTTGTTTAGTATAATTACTGTAGCTCTCAGTGACGTTAATTGGATACTAAAGGAAACCGTTAAGGTTACATATCCTAAATGATGAGCGCCGCAGTTGTCTTTAAGTCCTATTGGCTAACTTAATAGAAGAATCTAAGAGCATAATCTAAATCATCAATTTGAACTTTAATTAGTAAAATTATATAATTTTGAATATCAAATAACTTTCCATTTCCGATGTATCGACAACACGATACATTTCCAAGGTCGATTATCGCCGGCAATGATTTAAAACCTTTCACCCAATGAATTACAATTTACAATTCAAAATCCGTTCCCGCCGTGTGAATGACCCTACAGGTTGCGCGCCGGAGGCTGATGCAAAAATGCAAACAAACGACGCGTGCAAAATGTCCCTAATACATTACCAGGTTTGTTCCTAGCGGTTTGTTACGCTTGTATTAACACGGCAATGGATACGTATGTATGTTTAATTTCGCACATTTGACAGACGGCGTGTTAATTTGTTGAATGGCGTAAATTACGCGCTGTGGCCGTGAGGCCGGAGGCTACACTTTATTTTCGTATTTGGGTGTTCCGAGTTGAGAGTGAGAGTGACCTTGTTTTTGTTTGATATAGTGCCGGTATCTAATAAAGGGTGGTACGAAATAAAACGCATATCAAATTGATAAGTTGATCCATTGATCAATCTGGAATATTTCGTATCGACTACAAAAAAAATGTATAAGATATGTGCAGAGATAACGACACTTACGCAACAAATCTGATCCTTTTTTTCATTTAAATACTCAAGATAGACCCTCAAATAGTTCAACGTAACTGACGTTCGTACCGCTTTTCTTTCTACAAACACAATCAAGACGAAATCGTTTCTGAGTTGTTCGGGCGACCTGCTGTATCGCTGTACGAAATAAGTTATAGTAAGAAAACCTTGCTTATAAAAGCTACCTTTGATATCAGCTCTTGTTGCTAAATGTTCCGAACGGTAAAATAATTTTAACGATATAATAAGTGTGGAAAAATAATAGTGTATTTAAAAGTTATACAATAACATCGTAACGTTTAGTTGTTCACTTAATTACAACGTTGACAATTATATTATTTCGAAGATGGCCTTGAAATGGAGGAAAAAATGTGAGTAAAGTTTTGTTAACAATTAGTCATACACACGAACGATAGGTTACACATAGACACATGGTAAGGGATGAAAGAAAAAAAATCAACAGAAAGTGAAGAAGTACTCACTGGTGTGGTCGTAGAGCGCCCTCTGCCGCGGCCGCGGCGAGACTCGCTCTTCACCGTCTGCAGCGTCCCGTCCGGCCCCAAAATAAGCTAAAACAACACAGACACACCACAGACTTAACATAAAGCAAATAAAAGTAAGTAAAAACAAAAGGAGAATGTTAACACAAAAGGGAAAAAATGAATAGACAAACATGCAGTGGAAGGTTAGATGGCGACAGATTAGTTATTTTAGTAAATGAAAGTTAACGTTTAAAACAAGGCATAAAAATAAAATATGAAATCTACGAAATTAACTTTTATTTTATTTAAGTTTGAATTTAACTCTCTGGACAGCGCCATCTGTAGCTCAAACGTAACACTAGAATGTTCCCTACAGATTTGCGTTGTAGCTGCTCGCCGCTAGATGGCTATGGAAGTAAATTAGTATTTTATCAATAGATGGCGCTAACTCAAATAACAGGTTTCTGTGAAATTGTAAGTTTAAGTTTTATTTTACGAATATTGTTTTTTTTTTTTAAGTTTAATACATTTTGAATTAATACTTGCGAGATCGTCTTGTAAAAACGAACGTTTTTGTAAACATTTAACGGTTTACCGAATAGCGTAGTTCAGAAGAATTATAATAAACGTAGTTCGAATTGAATTTCAAGTTGTTCCTATGAAACTTCAAAACAAATCTGAATTATATGTCTGTGTACTCTGTCTAGACTGTATTTTGTTCGCTGTAGTTCCTCAGACGTACTTGTGAAACTAAAATGGTGAATGTAAAATCTATCGGCGAGTCCAATTTATCTTTGTTTTGTGGTAACTTAAAGATTTAAATTTTAAATCATACTTTACGTACAAACACATTTTCAGTATTTATTGACACGTGAATTTTTGTAAGATTATACCGATGTGTTTTATAACTATTCTAGTGTTTTCGTAGATTCTCTTGATATTTCGTTGTTATTATGTTTTTAGTTTAACTTACGGAAAGTAAATTTTTTTTTAATCTTGAGAGATAATAAATATGCAATACTTAACAAGGAATTTAATTGTTGGGTTGGTGGCTCGGGGCACATAGTTTGATTTAACACTTGTAACTGTCGTTTGCTATTTGGGATTATAAAGTATAAAATATCAATTCATTCAATAAGTTAGTGTAAAAACGTCAATATTTTCTATGGTTATCATTCCTAATCGCACAGTAAGTGACGTCAATAGGATACGATATGAAGCTGTATCAACATTGCGACGTGTCGGCCGCGGCCGCCGCTTGCGTTTGGCGCTAGTGAGCCGCGCGCACATGGCCGCACACCTGGCGTTTTAGTTCGTTACTCCTGCTTTTGTGTTAGACGCACGACATTTGCTTGATCGCTGTCTCGGTCTTCTGATCTCTCTTTCACTCCTTGTTACTGTGTCATTAATTTTTCGGATATTTTATGAGACTTTTATTGAGTCTTAAAAGAACTTTTGAACTTACAGGGGCCAGATGCAACTCTGTCAACTACTGGGATTGTCTCTATGCCAGATGGATTGTATATAACCGTTTTTTTTCTAACAAACGTTTTTTTTAAATAAAAAACGTCTAATATAAATGTAACTAATGTACTTAGTTTAGATTTTATGGTGTACTAATTTTTGGTCTAATTGAGGGAACAATATTGGTGAACAATTTTGTAAGCCTCATCCTATATCTCCTAATCATTGTTATAGTATTTACTCTAAAACGGGTTATAAGATCGATGACAATGCCGGGTCCTCAAAACCATGCGTGAGCTTGGTTATCCCACATCGTCATCTATTCTCATTCAAATCGCAGGTTTTATAAGGATCCCCGCGGGCCGCAGGTCGAAATAGTTTTTAGACGTGCGCCTGCGCCGCTGCCGTGTGATTTGGTAATAAACAAACAAACCCCGACGGTTGGGACAGCTGCCGCGCGACCGGTCCTCGCTTACTAATTAATATAGATAGCTACGTGTCCGTTTTACCGGGTAATTAATAAATACTATAAGCCCTGTATACGTTTGTTTGATTAATTTCAAAACAAACGACTTTATTTGTAGGAATCATATGGTATGTCCGCCAATATTTCTTTCACAAAATGTGATACTATTTAATGAAATCTTTCATTGCAGTGTACGTAATACTTCCGAATTGAATTGCTGATGTATTACAATTTAAAGAAGTTTATTTTTATCAATTGTGCTACATAAATAGATCTTATTGAAGTAATCATTATCATTGGAGCCAACATATTATTCAACGACTACGTTAGTTTCCCTTTCCGTCTTACACCTACCATATATTTATTGCGCAATTATTTACTTTTAAATAGCATGATCTCGAGTAACTCCATTGAGATAAAGAGTTTTACTACATTGAGTGTAGTGCGTAGTGTGTGGGCGTGTTGGCGTATGGCGACGTAACGTTGCGTGTGCGTGCCGCGTGCTGCGCCCGTTGCGGCAGGTCATGCGACACGCGATCACTTCGATACTCCATTGATCACTCTTTACTTGAACACGTTGATATCTTTTATATGACGAACTTAAGAAGCACTTATGAATAATATAATAAAAATAAGTTATGTTTTCAGCTTACTTATTATTACAACAACAACAACACAACTCACGCCCGTAACCCAGAGGGGTAGGCAGAGACTAGGGACCTCCATTTGGCTCGATCCTGACACACCTCTCTCGCTTCATCTACATTCATACATCTACGCATGCATGCACGACTTATTATTAAAATTGCATATTATAAAAGTTATTGATTATGTTCTAAATATAAACCTACAATAGAAATCATTAATTAGAGTTGTTTCTTTAGATTATTTTAAAATTACATTGAATTTCAAATGACCAAGTTATCCGTGCTTTTATTATATGTTTTATAAACCATGATGAATGTATTCAAAATACATAGCTCAAATTAAAATATAAAATTAGGTCGACGTTATGTAAAGGAGGAATAAAAAAGACGTTAAAAGACTAAAAAAATGTGTTAGTTCGTTTCTTACGATGCCATGATGGATCCAAATGGCAGTTATTCAAAATCGGTTAAACCGGCAGGTGCAATGCTCGAAAGATAATAAAGGTAAGATAATCTTATTTTATAATCTCAACAGTAAAAGTAACGAAGTTAACTGGAATTTGTTTTGTTTCTCGTCGACTTGAACCGTTTTTGCGAGCCGTTAGCAAATTACATTGCCCTTGTTTGGTACCGCTACTTAACGACAGATGGCGCTTAAAGTAATTTGCTTTCTATATTCCCAACACAAACGATATTACAAAAGATAATTGAAGCAATTAGTGAACCTTTTATATTGTCTCAAATTCATTGTTTTACTAAAATATAAAATAACTAATTGTGTATTAAGCATCCAAGTCAAATTAAAAAGCGAAATAAACAACAAAATAATTAACTATTTATCATAGATAACCAATTTAAATAAAATTACTATGTCTTAGTACATATGGATGTAAGTAAGTCCTTTCCATTGTGATTTGCGTTTGTTCTCCGAACTTTGCACCAGGGTAATTTCACGAGGTTAATGGCGGTTCATTGTTTTTTTAGTATTGAGATTTGCAATCTTATTGCGTATTTGATATTAAAATATATCTCCTTTCGGTAAAGGCCCTAATGTTCAATAAGCTACGAGTTTAACCCTAGAAGGAATAGTGCAAATCGAATAAAAAGGCAAATTATTCTCGATACAAATTCCACCCTAAATTGCGTTCGATCAGCAATCGTCCCCAAGGTTACAACAGGTGTGACGTAGTTAGACGTAGATCGGCCGCTAGAGGGCGGGGGAGCGCGATGGGGCGCAAATTGCCCAGAAAGCCTCGTTACCAACAAATTGGGCACTTGTGACGTGTATGTAAGAAATTGATCGGATTCTAATATTCAAATAATGAACCTTAGCTTAAACTCTTATACTCTTATCTTTAATGACCAATTATTTCAAATTTAAAGGAAGTGTGGAAGAGGAATTTAACATTGGTAAAATATGTTTCTATGGTGATAAGTAGATTGCAAAAATTCGAGCATTTTTGGAGTGTTATTAAGTAAAAAAATATAATCGCTTCTTATTAACTAGCGTTCGATACGTTTCAATGAGCCAAAAGCAAAGATTAGGCCTATGTAGGCAATAATGTTATTATCTGCGTTCCTGTGTTACTCTAGAACTCAGAAGAATTTGTAAACTTTGGAAAAGTAAAGAAATGTTTTATTATTTGTAAACAATTCGTTTGAACAATAAACTTTCCATTGATCGGGTCAGTCAAGTGGGTGAGTGACGTTACTGAATTAGGACTCGATTTACAGAGTCTCGCAGTCTGTCGGCTGTCGGCTCGCACCGACTCTATATTGTTTAATGGCCGTCGAGGACGCGGGGCTTTTATCCCGACGCCGACGGAAGCTCAATTCAAAGCAATCGAGCGCTGCCGCGGTACGCACTTAGTTTTAGTTTGCACAGCAGCGCTCCACGTGTCGAGCGGACGAACTAGAGTCAGGATATTTCCACAATTTTATTACTTCCAGTGATTTATTGATAACTTACGAATATATTGCCAGCCTGTAATCGTAATAGTAAAACTTAGTCTAAAAATATCTTAATTCTGTTTCAAGGACCTATACCTTGTATGTCGTTTATATGAATTAAAAAAAATATCTAAATATGTAAGATTCTATTGTTCATTTTTTAATATTTAAAATATCTACATTATTTATATGTTTTTTTACATAATTACCTTCAACATAGTTAAAAATATCTCCATAAAAACAAACCCAACAGACAGTTGACCGTTCCCATTCGAGCGCGGAGGAACAAAGCGCGAAAATCATTGACATCCTTAACAATCCACTCGTAGGGAATCTGTGCGACGAATGACGAGCGAATGTCACTAATTTAACAAATTGAACCGCCTTCCGCCGACGAGAGGAAGCCACGGTGCCACTGACGCACATCGCTGTGTCGCCAGCGCATCGTTTGAGCTAAGACCACTGCTACTGGCCACAGCGAACAATTTTAAGTATCTTTTTATGATTATAACCACCCTGGGACGTTGTAATATTCAGATGAAATAATGAAGGCCGTTATAAATAATTATCTTTAAAGAAAAGGTAAAGCCACCTTATATTGATTTCTACTGTTGAAGCTGTTTTGTTAACTATGACTTCAGTAGAGTTCGCGATAAAAACGATAAATTTTGCTTTGACGTTAGGCCGTTTTTTGCGTGACACCGGCCTAATGAAGCCGTAGGATAAGGTTAATTGTGTCACTATAGTCAGGAAAATATATATAAATGATAGATATCATATTATAAAACCATTTCTTATCTTACCTTTACAATAAAGTTATTTTAATAATTAAGTTGGAATCTTTCACAAATTCAGTCATAATGTGACACCCGCTATAACGGAGTTCACCTTATCTCGCAAAATCTTATTTTTTATGCACAGTCACTTTTAGGTTAACTCGAGCGGCATATTTAGAAGAGTCATTCTACTTACTTGATTATATCTTTAAGAATTTTATTACGCTAGAAGAAATTCGTTTTTACTAACTAAAAGTACATTATTAGGAATAACTAAAAAACTACTTTATTATCGTTTTAAATATAAAATTGGGACCAAATGGCAGCTATTTTGTATCAAACAAAAAATTACGTAAATCGGATCAGAACTCGCTGCGTAATTCTTGTTAATCTCCTTCTGTTAGAAGCCGGTTAAAAAGCATATAATAAGTTAACTGTTAACGGCTAACTTGTATTTTAATTATTAACATTAAAACATTTAATCTGGCTACATTTTTTACCTCATTTAATGTATTACAAGGTTGAATAAAATAAAAGTATAATACAAAGTCAAACAGTTTGTGAACGAACAAAGAAACGTCAATCATGGCGGTGGCGTTTGAATAATTTAAATTTGGAATACGCGGAAAAAGCTCGTGTCGATTGGCGCGTGATTCAGATACATTGTCGCATCACGCGGAGTCGATCTCTTTGTCACTTAAACACACTAGCAGTGCTGTGTGACTATATTTGAAGACATAGAAGTTTATTACCACTTATAAAAACAATAAATAAATAAACAGAAAGGATACATTAATGGCAATAACATTGTTGTTATTAATACCTCCAAGCCAATACAGAAATTCTCTTATTTTATTGTCTTGAGCGACCCTTCTGCCGAGTTCAATTTCATCCGAAAAAAATGTAGTAGCATATAACGTGTTAAAATTTTGTTACATATGCTTTATTTAGTTTTTCGTGTATCCCAATGGGTATGTTAACCCTTGGTCCTTGTGATCAAGTTCAGGGTCGGCACTGACCTACACGGATCTGCCCTAAAACCCTTGTCCCATTTCGGTTTGTTTTTGCGGGCGTTTTATGCGGGCTCGTAGGACCCGACGATTTTCCTTCAACGATCTCTTTATATTTACCCGGGAAGATCGGACGACAAGATGCGAGATGCGAGGAAACATTACATTTATATTTAGAAACAAAAATTATTAACTGTTTATCAAAATATCAAGAACCAGCTCTTGCCCGCGACTTTGTCCGCGCGGAATTAAAAAATATAGCCTATGTTACTTTAGCGATAATGTAGCTTTCTTAGGGAGAAAGAATTATTTGAATCGGACCAGTTAATTAAAAGTTATTTCAATACATACAAAATACATTTTTTTCTCTTTATAATATTAGAGGCTGTGTTTTATTTGTATGTTTTTTAATTCATTGGAAAAATTACATATCTACCAAAGATATGACATATTTTTAGATTTGAACAAAAACAAACTGCAAAATATTAAAGTTTTGCACAGAGAGAAATTCTTCGTTGATTAAAAATTCCTACCCTTCGAAATGATGAAAGGTCTGTAGGTGTCGAAAATCCACAAGATTCTTTATTAAAAAGTACTCGACATAATGAAAGGTTCAAATAAAAGCGGAACCTTCATACATGTAGTAAGAAAAATAGAATAAAATACAATGTTAGTTATAAACTATAGTATAAAACAATTAAAATTAAATTAAGTGTCAATAACTGAAATACTACTTTTTATGATAAGTAATAAAAAAGAAGGAAAATAAGCTTTATAAGAATAAAATAGAAAAATATGTTAACTATTTATTTAATAGTGACAAACACATAAACGGTATAGAGTGTTTCAAAATGGCGTTAGATGCGTCAAGCGGACATATGCGCTCCATTTCACCCTGTAACACATAACACGGTGCATTAGCAGCCGAGTAAAAAAATAGAAATCACTTTAAGTTTATTAATAGTGTCAGCACGATACGCCCCGTTTGTAAAATGGTAAAATAGATGTGAGGCGGGCCGCTTGTGGTGCTCGCGGCGCTCTCCGACAGCGCTGGGCGGCGACGATTTGTCCTATTACCCTATCCATTACTGGATACCGCACGTGTGCTATTTATACTATTCCTAAATGTGGATATAAATAACTAGTGTCGCTTTCATATACCCATAACCGCTTAGAATATAGTTAAATCGGAAACTTTGAAAGTTTCAACTTTAGTGTCTTCTAACGGACGAGGATGGTGTTGAAAGCATCAGTAAAAACGTACGAGGATAGTATTTTAGTCGAGTAGCAAGTAGCATTTATCTGAACAAAGGGTTTACTACTGTTCGGAATCGTTTAAGCCTAAACCTATGCACTATGATAGTAATTGAGTAACTAAACGTGTCCGAATAGCAACATTTTAGTAGAGTATATTAGTAAATCCTTTGTTCGGTTACTTGCTACTTGCTACTCGACTAAAATACTATCTTAGTGCGAGGCTTAACCGACTTGTATGCTGAAATATATGGGTGAGGAAGAAGCGAAAGAAATGTGTCAAATGGAGGTCCGTTTCTACCTACACATCTGGGTTACGGGCGTGATTATGTTGTAGTCTTTTCTACTCTATTTATACACATAAGAATCAAACTATATTCTAAGTATAGTTTACTTATTGTTTATGCAATGTAAACATGACACTGGGTTGGAATTCTTGAACCTGACCTCGTGGGTCGTGCGGGGATTACGACGCTCCGTGTAATCCCGAGCTACGAACAGCTGCCCACAACTGCATTAGTCTGTTATACACTTCCATGTTATTTTTTTGTGGACACTATTTTTTGCCCTTCAATTGTTTTTAAATCCAAAAAAATTGTTCCATTTTCAAAATGTTAGTTTTAACATTTTGAAAATGGAACAATTTTTTTGGATTTGATAGGCCAGAAACAATAGAATAAGTTTTTATTCTATTGTTTCTGGCCTATCCAGACTATATAACAATTACTTAATCTGCTTTTTAGAGTAGATATCATGTACTAAATCTACCCTAAGCGACTCCCTTATGTTTGTGCTGAGCGTTGCGCTAACATAAATGCTTATAGTTCGACCCGTGATGGGCTTAATTTTCCGCAACTCCACGACTAGCGCGTATTTTGTGTGACTTTAGACACATCTTTGAATTTCTTCGCAGATATGTGCACGTTGCATCACGATGTTTTACATAGATACTTATGTGTATTGTTAAATTGCATAATACTTTTACAAAAATGTAGCCGTAATTGTTCTCAATCTAATACAAAAAGCTTTTATTTGTAAATGCTCATCCAACTACGTCTGACAGACATTTTAACTTGTCAATTATTTTGCGCTTAAAGAGGAATGAAAGCGTTAGAAAATAAATACTTCTCTCACTAACAGCTCTATCCTGTACTATTAATTGCCTAAGACTTTTACTTCTCAGTTAAAGAATCTACGATAAATTGTACCGCAATATATGTTTATATCTATCTTTAAATCAAAACATAATTTGATGTAGCGATAGAAAAGAAAATATAGAACACAATGCTATTCTTTATTAATCATAAAGGAAATATGACTAAAGATTAGCTAGACTTGCTAACGCTGTTTGCTTTTTGGTACGAGTCAAACCAAAAATCATCATCATCCTAACCATCTCGGGTCGGCACAGTCTGTACTTCTCCTCCAAACTTCATCAGCCGTAATTTTTAAATTTACCCCTTTTTTCAGCAAATCTTCCTTCACACAATCTATTCAAACCAAACCAAAAATATTGTTTTTCTTTTATTTTCCTCCACCGTGTATTTGTTATTAAAATAACAAAATATGTTAGCCGGTCAGAGGCTAACAACGACCTCTTTTTGAGAGTATTACGCAGTCGGGTTCATCCACGTCCCAATGGGTGTATGAATTTCCGGACGGATATCGGCGGTCCCTTCCGAGGGGCCCGTCTGCGCCGCGTCTGCTCCCGGACTGTACCGGGATTAATGCCTCCTGTGGTTATCTCATGCTTTCAAGGTCATGTTTGCAAATACGAGTATGACGTCATGTCTCTTTTACTTTTTAAAATTCATTCGGGTATGTAGGATTGTTGCGTTCTGCCACTTGTGTCATTTTTCACATTTGAGCCAAAATTGATACCGTGTATTTCTAATGCCGCAAAACCTATACAAAATTTCGTTATCTCTTTCTTTTCTAAGCGAATAAGAGGAACGAATATGTTTTAGTATATGGCAAGACGAGCATGGATTTTCATGTGTGAGACCTTTCTATAAAGTATCATGAATAGGATTTTTATATCATCGGATGCCTTGAATTGAATACTACAGCTTCTACGAGTATTTAAATACTTACCATTGTTAACACTTTGCTACATAAATGCTACGAAGTTATGTGAACTCAAAGTACACTATAAGTAAAATTTTTAGTTTTACTTAAATAAAATACATTTGTTGGAGCAATTTATTGAGTAGATTTATTGCGGGCCTTCCATTAAAATATTTGTAGCGAGATTTATGGTTCTTTTGGTAAAACTATGATTGTACAATAACAATCGAAATTGGGAAGAGAAAGAATCAGAAGAAGAAGAAAATTGCCTAATTCCCGAATGTTTAATCGTTTTTAAGGAGTTAATAAAAATGACTGCTAACTACAAAATTAATTGCGATCTTTGAATATTACTTCTTCGATTTTGCAGAACGAACAATTGTTCCGGCTCGAAGGACCAATCTTTGTTTGCGAAAGAAGAAATTGAAAAAGAATTCTATAAAATATATGAATATAAAAAGACACGTTGAAAAGAAGGAAGAAGAATGAATTAAAATAATGACATTAGTATTAAATACAGTTCCCTTACTTCTCAACTTCCATTTTGATTTTCTTGCAAGACCCTAAAAACAATAGTACCTTTACATAGACTGGAAATAGACGCGGAAGAACGGCGGGGCGCGCGGGCGACGGGCGCGGGACTTTCGCCCTCGCGCCAAGGTCACGCGGACATCGTAACTTTGACTACACGCCTCGTCCGTGTAATGTCGATGTGTGCGTTCGGAAGTTTCGCGCGATTTTGGTTATGTTTACAATGTTGGACATGCGTTCGGAAATCGAGAGTGGAATTTGTGTGGAACATGCGTTATTTATTGTGTATGCTTGATCAATGAATTCAGACATCGATTTTGAACGAGTTACGTTAAATGTAATAACTCAAATGAGACACGCCAAAAAGTTAGGTTATGTCTAGGTAAAAATACATTTAGAAATAAATCCACAATTCAACTAAACTTTTCACTGGTGTATTTCATGTAATATACATTGATACATTTTGTTTCATGTTTTACTATTGGAAAATCAATGATCGCATTTCGAATTCAACTTCCAAAAAAAACTAAAAGTTAAACCGAAAAAAACACTCGATTATAGACTAGACGCGCTCGCAATTTGTCGACTCGGCGTAATTTGGGCGGGAAATTGATTTTTTATGCCATTAAAGGAGGGGCGGTGAGGTGTAGGGGGTTAGGTTGA
>QDHC01003140.1:240939-253939 GCA_013186455.1 Papilio dardanus tibullus
TTTGTTATCAAATTTTTAATATTCATTAATAAACTAAGTCGTAATTAAAGTAATTAGTATTTTAACAATATTATCTATCGTAACGATACGTTCTAACAACACTTTCTTGTTAAAAATATCTTTTAAAAAAATATTATATTATTATAAAGAGAAGAAACTTTGTATTTTTGTATGTATTGAAATAACTCAAAAACTACTGGGCCGATTTAAAAAAAAAAAACACCATTAGAAAGCTACACTATCCCCGAGTAACATAGGCTATTTTTTTAAATCCACGCGGACGAAGTCGGCGACAACAGCTAGTATTTTATAACTTGCATTGTCACATCACTTTTAAACGTAGCTCTACGGCTTCATTACACCAATATCGCGCAAAAAACGAAATTACTCTGAAGCAAATATTCCGTTTTTACCGCGAACTCGGTCTCATGAAGCCCTAAGATAATAAATGGTCTAATAGTCTAATTAAAAAAACCTACAACATCATCATATGTGTGTTTCAGTCTGCATTATGCTATGTAAAGGTTTTTTTATAATTACATTATTTTACACGTAGATACGGGCTGATAGAGAAGTATGATGTAGTACTGTGCCGACCCTCCATAGGGTTGATGATGAATTCATCCTTAAACAGTTTCTTTTGTTTTTCAATTTTCGATTTCATATGTACATATTTACCCGACGCTCTTACGTGAAGGAAAACATCGTGATGCAACCTGCACATATCGGCGAAGAAATTCAAAGATATGTGTATTCGCGCAAAATACGAGCTAGTCGTGGAGTTGCCGCAAATGGAGCCCATCATGGGTCGAATCTTACCTTTACACAGTTTCTTTGTACTAAATCTAAAAACGTATTGAAATTACAACTTAGGTTATCGTCTAAGTTTGCATTTACGTCTATTTTTTTAGTTTTCCACGACCTTGTTGCTATCTTAATGGATTCACCATAACAATGAGTTTCGGATATAAAACGTTCGCGAACAATTTATACGTTGTTTTATGTATCGAGGTCGTGGTGTTGTTAACAAACTTCCTTATAACCAGCTTTGTAGATTACAAATCTGTTGTTTTACTATTTAATTCATTTTTTATTTGTTTTTGAACGCTTGAAATTTTTGTCACTAAATGGGTAGGAGTTCCCCCTCCCAAAACATATTACCTCAGTTTCATTGACTCCTTTTCCTATAAAGAAATTATGGGAATATGAAGTGGTTTTCTTGGGAGGGGCACATAGGGAGATGAAGAGATGAATTATCCTCTTGCTGTGGATGAATCCGAAGATGAAGGGTAGGCAACGCATCTGCAATTTCAGATGACTATGGGCAGCAGTCGCTTCGCTATTTCAGCGAGTCCAAGTGACCGCTTGCTCTTTTGCCACTTTATAATATTAAACAAAAAAATCTTTAGAATTATGAATTTAAACCGGTGTCCTCGATACAAGTTCGGCTATATTTTGTGAAACATTTCATTATCATTTTCAAAGTCCTTTTTTCCTTTGTAACTATGTAATTGAATTTTTAAAATAAACTTCAAAGGTGAAGCCGTAAATAGGAAACCTTTGTACTTTAAGACGAAAATGAAATACAAAAAAAATCTTTAACGTAATTAGAAAAGACTGAAATATTTCCGCGTATATCGAAAGTGTCAGTTTAGAGATTTTAACGCTTTTAGCACGTTGCAGGGTGGCTGCACGACAAGTATACTCTCAGACTGTGATGTTTTTTTTTATTTCATTGTTCATAGAATGAACTTGCGTTTTCGGTATTACGTCTATCCTCACGAAACTCTGAATAAGCCTTTTCATATACCCAGTATAAAATGTTAAATAGTTGTTATACAAATTGTTAGTAAAATCAGGGGTCCTGGCAGGAAAGAATAGTAATAGCTTTTACATCAAAAACATTGTATGTGATTTGTGCAGCGCATATCGAATGGAAAATATACTGATAAATATCATACAAAATTTATCGACGTCGTTAAGAATACTTTATCATTTTTCGGACTAGGCCCATAGACTTATATAAAGAGTACTATCATAATTAACTTTACAGACGATACCTAAATCATTAAAGTATCGGCAGCACTAAAAGGTCCGCTCTAAGTGTTAATAAAGGTATTTAGTCTGCAGCGTCTGCAAGGATTCCAGTCGGTCTCGCATCGATCTTAAGACGATAGTCTTTTTTTCCTTTAATAGTCTGCTACAGATCCTTAATGATACCAATAAAATATCAAACGGATTGTATCAAAAGAAGAAAGATTTAATATTATGTGTAGAAAAAATAAACATATTCAGAACAGAAGTATTTTCGGATCGGAACTACAATTCCACTGATTGTCTATACTTATATTGTTTTTGAATGGGATTAGAACCTAGGAGCTGGTTCCTTCGTAAAAAGTATCAATGTTAACATTTTAAACGACCAAATGATACATTTTTTAAAAGACCGGAGACGTGCATTCAAATTGGGGCTACATTTTCAATTGGCCCAGTCCCCGAAAAGGTTTATTAAAAATAAATGAATGTCGCCGGCGGTAAGGCAAATCGATTGGTGAAGGTTGCGTTGCAGGCTGCGCGGGAGTCGCGTTACGCCGGACGTGGCGGAAGTGGCGCGGCCGGACGCACGCCATCTTGCATTTGCTCTTACGCGCGCTCGGATGTCCTTTTGTTTGATCGAGTGCACGAGCCAGTTTTTTTGTTGCCGTGTAAAACAGGGAAATTACTTTTTTACGCTTTTGTACCTTTGTATAAGTTAAATAGGTTATGCATTTTTGCCTTTCTTATTTTGTCGACGAATGTAGTTTTTATGGAAGTCGGCTAACCTGATGTTAAGTGTCCGTCGCATTCCAGTAATTTCCGCAAGAATTAAAAAAAGAGTTAAACAACAGATGGGAATGAAGTAATGGAACGTGAAGCTACTGAAAACTTGTGAATAGAACATAACGCTTGAGTTCAAATATATTTAATTCATATTAGTAGGTACAGGATCCCTACTTTATGATGTCCTGAAATGAGACCATTTTAAAGTGTTGGCTGCTATTACTACTTCATATTCGCCACAAATATAGAAGTCAGATTTGAAAGAGATAAAAATTTTCTCATCATCGCCGGCTATCAAAGACAGTCATTTGTTACTGAAAACATTAATTCATTGTCCTGGGAACTTTGAAATATTTTTAACTTAACAATAACTTATACGTACAAGCTGACGTTGCATCTGGTGTTTTTTTTGTATACTATGGTAAACTTCAAAGCGTAAATAATGTAGAATATAATGCACATTAAGTTTATATGGGCTCTATCGTATGTTGACATTTGACAGCGGAAAAAAAGTAACATCCAGGTAGTCTCCTTTGTTGTTCCGGGCCGCTTGCGCAACGTAAGCTGGGATTTCGCACAAAGCCGTATAAATTGTTTACTAATTTACTATTGGGATGCACCTGGTACGATTTGAAAAGTTTATCTCTGCGCCATCGCATCATGTAACCATTCCTCCCTTGTTTTATTAGTTACATGGTATAGAAATTGCTGTTTTATATTAGTTGATATACAGTCGAAGCGAGTCTTAGTGACCGCGATATTTGTCTCGCTTAAGGAGGTTTCTCTCTTATCAGGTCTGACTTTATTTTTAAAATTACGAATTTGTGTGCCACTATTTTTACTATACTATCATAAATTAAAACTATAATTACTTTATTATATTTATTACCGATTTTCCCTTGTCTTTCGTTATTATAAACAGAATGTCTGAGCAACCAAGAAAGGAATAATGGCGGTCTTTGTAGTTTTTATTCAGTTTTTTAAAACCTCATTATTTTATTGTCCCTTTGTAACAGTAATAACGCGTGTAATCATAGTTGATAGAAGTTGTTAGCATTATTTCAGTAATTATTATTCTAGTTGTATCCAGCAGATGGTTACTGCATTCCTACCTAATGTCAATGCATTTAATTGATTCTATGAATATGTGTAAAATAAATTAAACATAATTAATTTAAATTGGTTTAGTAGAAAGTAATCGCGGGCAATTGATACGACTGGTTCTCGATAAAACCGTTATATGTTTTGGTTGCAGCTTTACATTTAATTTTATAATGTAAATGCATAGAACTACATTTAATATAATAGTGTTAATATAAAATAAATGTTATAAACCGTAATAACGCGGTATTGATTTGCATTTTTGGAATGTAATGTAACAGTATTCTAATTATTTTTTATCAAGTATTAGATAGTATCTCTTTCTTGTTATGCAATGAAAAATATTAAAGTTATTTATAGATTAAAAATATTCTGGTGACCGCTATTAAATGATTGTACAAAAAACTGTGCACGTCCTTTTGAGGTAACTTTATAAAGTGACACAAGCTTTATAATATATTTAAAATAAATAAACTCATCGAGAAAAAAGGCAAAGGCCGCTGGCTGTACCGTCAAGCTTTTTCCGTAGACAATTATTTTTTTTATTTATTTTAATGGCCGAGGTCTATGTTTTAAAAAATCATGCCGCAGGTCTGTAATTAAAGAGGTAACAGAGCGTTTTGCGTAGAAACGTGAACGGGGAAAAATGCAACGCCGCGTTTTCACCCCCGATTGTGACACTCCGCACTCTTTCACCCGCGGGTGACTCATTCAACCTTTCTAGTTACACTGCCTCTTTGATACTACTAATTCTCACAATATTGTCGCTTTCATCCGTTTTTATTAAGAAATATTCTAAATTAACGCAATAAATGTTTTAAAATAAACATGGTTAAAAATTGTGACGTCAAAATTTTTATTTTTCTTTTAAAAAAATATTAATTCAAATAATAATGCCTTTAATTAAGATTATAAAATAACTTCGGATTCTTTTGATCTATAAACTTTAATAATCATAATTATTATTTTTATTTTATTTCTGTCTAATTTAATTGTTTACTAAAATGAACTATCTGAAATAATAACATCGAGAAGCGAACAAACTAATTGCTAATAATTCTAATTTAACCTTACCGTTCGCCGCCAGACTGCATATTGTTGGTTCTGAAATAAGCTGGGGTACACTTACCTAAAACAAAAATATTAATAATATTAAAAACGGATAATTACACAAACTGTAACTTACTACTATGAATATCATGAAATCCACACTCAGAGTTACTTAACAGTTACTAAACCAGCCCTAAGCATACAATTATCTTATTGAACCTGCGCTCCTAGTCTACCTTTGTTACAATTTAAATATATTATCGAGTGATATAAGAATAAATTGTGTATTTATAACCCTACGACTTCATTAGACCGACTTTGCGCAAAAAAACGATGATTTTGCTTTGGTGTAAGGCCCTTATTTGCGTGAACTCGGTCTAATGAAGCCGTAATGTTAGACTATCGATTAAATGCATTCGATATTAATCTATGAATCGAATATCGAACACATTTAGATCGATGTAGGACATCACTAGATATCGATAAGTAAAATACGATAAATCCGTCGCGGGGGCAGATGTCGATGCATGTGGTACTTCCTGACGGCAGCTGCGACTGCGGCCCGCTCGTGTGGCACGTGCTTGCGGAAAGCATTGATTGATGCGGGACCAATGGCTTATCGATAACACAATATGTTGAGACGTATACATCTGCTATGATGGATTTGATAATAAGTTTTAGACTTTTTTAAAACGGTATTTTCTAGAAGGGTCTGTCGTAAGCAGTACTTAGGCGAAGGAAAACATCGTGATGCAACCTGCACGTATAGGCGAATAAATTCAAAGATATATGTGTATTTACGCAAACTACGCGCTAGTCCTGGAGTTGCGGAAAATGGAGCCCATCATGGGTCGAAACCTTTAATCTTTTATAAAGCAGTACTTACAAAACTACATATTTAGATCATAAATTTATTGCACAAACTGTTGAGTATTTATTTTTAGTTGGTTGCAGAGTAGAATTTGAATTTAATTCATTACTCTTACTCTATTTAGTATAGTACTTAAGTAAATTAATGTTGTTATTACTGTCTCTACATTAAACATATCTTTGCCTCTACAAATGTTCCAGAGAGTGTGGATGTTAATATTTAACGCAGGGTGTGACATCCGGTTGTAGAAATAAAAACTGGCTAAGGGAAAATATTTATTTCAATACGTAGATATACCTTGTGCAGTTGGATATGTCGATGGTACGTTTTAGACAAGATTTTTAAAATTATATAACTTAAAATGTGTAGTTTTGTACTAATCATAATTGAATCCCTTAAAATAATATTTATTCATGAATAAATTTATATTTCCGCCTTGCCCATGGTCTATAAAAGGCAAATAATGTATAAAATACTATAACAATTAAATGGCGTGCAACACAAGGTTTCTAAATTCTATGGTCGACCCATAGAACAGTCGTCTACCTGGATGCACCATAAAAAACAGGTCATCGAACCCGACGCAACAGCTGCTCCCATTCAAAATGGCTGCTTATGTCAAAAATTAATAAATGCAAGCATATTATCATGGAATCGAATTGGGCATTGAATAATTTAGTTCGTTTTCTATGCACCAATGTTCTCTATTTTAAGCTGTATTCTTTTTTTTATCAAAATTAATATTAAAAGATTGTTTATTTTTTTACAGCGAGCACAACTACTGCATTAGGAAACTACAAAATTAAGCTTTGTTTATAATTTCCGTGTTCATTTTTTTATTAGAGAAAGAGGTAAACGAGTGGCGGGAACACCCGATATGGTCATCGACGCCCATAGACTTTTGCAACGATAGAGGAACTGCGTTGCCGGCCTTTTAGAAAGAGACAGATTCACTACATAAACAAAAATTGAGATTAAGAATTAATAAAAGACGATCACGTTTGACGGAATATTTTACTTAATTACTACAGTGACGCGATGACCCAAATTATTTAACTTAAATAATTTTATTCTGTTGTAGAAAGCTTTTTCGTTACAGTATTACATATTATTATCGCTATATTTTATGCATAGCTACTCAAGCGAAAGTTTGTGACCTCAACATATGTTATACAAAATTACATAGCAACCATGATACATTTAAAAAAAATTAGGGGCAGATGCGTGTCTAACATATCAATTCCCGCTATCTCACTATTAAATTAAGTTCCGATGTGAATTAGCACATATTTTTCCGACAATATTAATATTTATTATCTATGGTCACGTTCAATGGCCATAAGTTAAATTAATTACTAAATATCTACGTATTCGGTACATATTATTTAATTTTAAACTACTTAGAGAATATTTAATTATTTTTTATTACTTTAATATATTTTTATGTTTTAAATGTAGACTAAATTGTATTCTAAATAGTCCAACCATAACTCAATCATAATTCTAATAAAGAATTTACCCAAAAAAGGCAAAGGAAACTTTCATTCTGCCACCACGTGGAAACGAGTCTTATTTCATACTGGCTGTCATCGGGTTCCCATGACTTTTTCAGTTGATAAAAAAAAATAAAAAAGTATTAAGGTATAAATCAAATAAAGGTGGTGCGTGTAACGTTACAATGTTTGAGTGTGGCGCGGCCGCGGCGGAAGCGCGACTCACTTCTGTTCGGAGACCGGAGCACAATCATAAATTATACTTTACAGTTCCCGCCGGCATTCGGTTACGTGCTACGAACTGTCGTTATGACGATTACTATACGAATTGATAATTATAATAGAAATCAAATATTTAAATTATAAAGCATAAAAGAGATAGATATTCAGAGACACATTTTGTTTTAAAAAAATAACTACCTTAAATTTATTAATTTCGTGTCTCTTGAATAAAAGGATACAAAAGCCACGGACAACTAAGAAAATGAAAAAAAGAAGAATACAAAATTAAATACCATCTGGCACTTAAATAATGTGGCTATTGATTTTATACCTAATGCTCATTTACCTGACCCCAACAAAATTTCCGCATTGTTTGCTGTAAAAGCTACTTTATAACCTATCAATGTCTTAATTGAAAATCCATTGTTGTTCACTCATCATCACTCTTGGCTGGGGAATACTTTTTCTAAAGATAAATCCACACTGACTAGAAAAGACACGTGTGTTTGAATAAAAGAAGTAATCAATCGAAGGCCCTTTGAGCAAGTAATTAGCACTCTTTCTCACTATTAAGGGCATTTCATTTACTTCAACTGCGTTCTGCGCACTCAATATCTCCCTTACCCCACATCGGCATATAAAAAAATTGCAATTACCTATCAGTTGGGTCACACAATAACCAACTTGGCTCCCTTGCCAGTGATCTTAGACCCGTGCTAGTACCCCGCGGGTTGAAGCAAAGTAAGGTGCAAAGGGGAGATGTACTGCAGAGCGGAGATCAGGTGATATTGGTTCAAGCTTAAGGGGTATGAAGGCTTGAAACCGGGAGGTCGTTAGCCTTGCTTTGATTGTCCGATGAGTGATGCAATGAGTCACTTGTGTATGTAAATAAACGGGAAAATATTATGCGCGGTTACTTTTATTATAAAAGTTTTGATTGGCAATAATATCCATAGGTTAATTGAGCTATTGTTAAGTCATTTAATAGAGTATCAAAGGATTTTATTTGTCGTCAAAAAGTATGAATTTAATGATTTCTACGCTCTACATTGCGTCCCAGCATGAAACTTAAAAGCTTGATAAATTCACAATAATATTATTTAAAAAAGATAAGCTGTATTAATTGAGGCTTTGTATGTTTCTCTTATTATTTCCCCAAAAAATAATTAGGTTTATTTTAATTCATCGAGTTTAAAATATAAAAACAATCACGCATTGCGTCACTTCCCGTAGGCACTTAAAAGGTCGACATCATAGTTTTCTATTTCCCCTTTACCTAGAAAATACTTTATATATAACTTTGTATATACCTTTTGCGTAATTGCAGGCACGCAGGTCGAATTGTATGTATGTATGTTTGTTTTCTCCCTTACTCTTAAATAGGTACACTAGGTTCAGTAGGTTATGCGTTCCTCCCCTTAGCTACGCCTTCTTCTATGTACAAACATTATGTACATAGCTGGCATATATACCGTGGAGCTATCTACAGAAACCATGGAGATGGAGTATAAAAATTCCAAGAAAAACTCGAACAAAATTACTCTAGTTTCGAGTTACTTATTTAATTACAGTAAATGTAAAATCTATTTATTCTTATCATCCAAAGAAGTACCAAATGCGTCTGTTAAATACCACTAATGACAATAAATAAATAGTGTATTTTCCGATGTTTAAAGAGTTTAGTCCTTAAATAGACTTCTAAAGGTCATTGTCAGGATTTAAAGAAATCAGGGAAGGCGGAATTCCAAAATTCACCCTTTTAATCTGCCCATATTTTTCGTCATAATGATATTACATGAAACAAAATACAGACTGCAAATATCCCTTAACTAAGTCTGTGTACGTGGTCAGACATTTACATGCGACTTTTTTTAAGTTCAAACAATATGAGATAACTCGATTGAAACTCACAACAAAGTCGACCGACACGGTTTTCAAATCGCAGGTCAGCTAGCGCATTTGTAGGTTACCCGTGCAGTCGGCCCCCGTGCGGGGGCGCTGCTGGCAGGGGGAGGCGGCGAGAAACGCAAACGACTAAACACCTAGTAATGTAAACGAGCTAACTCAGGTTAATTTGTTACTTGATCAATCGAAGTGAAAATACTCGGATGAAGTGTTCTGTTATATAAATAATACGAGTGGCTGAAATCACTTTAAAGCTTGTTATGATGTAATTTATGAAATCAGAATTTAACGAGTTATTAAGATTATTTTTAAACTCTTTTTGATAACTACGATCCTGCCTTTGTACCTATGGAAGGTCGGCACAATATGTACTACACCTCTATACTTCCTTATCACTCATTTCTGAGTTTATCCCTTTTTTCAGCATATCTTTCAAAAAATCCATTCATACTTTACTCGGCCTTCATGCTTTCGGCCAAAACATGGCCATACCACGCTAAATTGCTCCTCAATTGACTGCGCCACGATAAATATCATAAATGATCTGTAATTTTTAAACATAGAAAATGTAACACAAGAATTGCATTTCGTAATAAACATTCGTGAGTTATCAGCAAACAGCAATATCACAAATATACGGATACCTGTATAAGAAGGTGTGTACGAGCGTGTCGCTGTGACTCTATGTACAAAAATAAAAGCTCTCGTTTATGGTAACTCGATCTTAGTGACGGTAGGTAGATATTCCAACGCGTGCAGAATTAGATCTCTCTGACGTGCGGGGTGTCAGGGGTGTGGGGTGCCGCGGGGTGCCGCGGGGTGCCGCGGGGAGGGGCCCCGACGTGTCAGTAGGGAAGTCTCTAATGAACTGTATGAACTAGTGGATGCGTAGCTAAAACTATAGAGAATTATCTTTACAATTATTTATACAATGTTATTAGACAATCTGAGTTTTCATTGCCAAAACACCTGTAATAAAACATATAGTTATCTCAGTCCTTTTATAGGGAATGAAAGGGGTGACAATTACTTTTCATGTTCGTGAAATACCTCACGGTAAGAAAGCCTTCTATAACGTTAAGCTTTAATTATGATCGTTGTACAGTTCTTGTCTATGGTTTAGGTTTATGTTTAGATATGGGTTCTTTGCCATTAATCTTCTAAATTATGTTATCGGTAGAGCCTTTATGATTGCATCAGCTTATTGTTTAATTTTTTTTACAAAATTTAAGGGAAAACTTCAAATAATAACTTAAACAACAATTAGCCAGATTTAATTACAAAAATAGTTTACGAAATACATTGTCTTTAAAATGTACTTTTGAATGTGAGATAAAATCATTTATCATAAATTAATATAGAAAATTCTTGCCGTAGAATAAATATAGCATAGGTATATCATTTGAAGAAATATTATGTTGAAAGCTGTTCGTGTCTTATTGGAGTAGTTCGGGCGAGAGGGGGGAGAACAAGCGTATGCGTGGCCGCGCGCGATTTTACCACCACATTGAACATTATGCATCGCTTACGCACACCACTAGACCAAGCTATTTCTAAACTTAATATTTTATTTTTTAAATTTAGAATAATTTAACAGCTTTATTTTTTTAATCTAAAGGCATTGGATATCGGTATCTTTCAGCCTTTAATGGCTTTAGAATTATATAAGCTGCCAGTAATAACTTTAATATTCGACGAACTATTTTTGTATTAATATTCGCAATAAAATCATTAAAATTAAAATAAAATCGAAGGATATTCTGTTTTTATTACTGTTCAGAAATTATCTGATTCCAAACGTCTATAATATAATTTGATCGAATTGAATTTCACTGTCGTTTGCCTTCTGAGCAGATTTTACGCGCGTTACTAGATATAAATTACAATTTTAATAAAATATTTAATAACGAAGCCATAAATTATCAAAGTAATATAAGGCCACATTTCAAAAACCCGATTTTATAGTGCAGTGTAATAAGCGAAACGCACTTTCGTGTCGAATGCATGGTAAGGGGTGCAACAACGCACCCCTCACGCACTTACACGCACACACGAGCACCGTGTACGTACACAGTGCGTTGCTGACACGCTATTGGTTGAGATCCATGCACACTAGTACACACTACAACGGATATATATAACTAGGTTGTATGAATTAGTTGCGTGCATTGGGGTAGTCTTCGCTAGGAAAAAGTATTGATTTGTTGCTGCGTTGCTTAGTTTTGTGGAGCTTTCGTGCGTCCGATGAGTCGAGAGTAATTGCCTATCCGATAAACAAATTATATAAATGTCAATCTACTAACATAGCGTTTATTTATTAGGTATATTAATAAATAATATGATATACATACTGTTATTACACGCTGAGATAAAAGTTATTAATTGCGAACCACTGAGAGAGGCGCTGACATTCAATTGGATGAGTCAGAAAATCTATAAAATCTACTTATTTAAAAAAATGTCATAAATAAAAAAATAAACAGCTTCAATACGACAAAGATATTTTGAAATTTTTTTATCATTGACAGCGGTGCTAGTGCGCTGTCACTTTTAGTTCGTCGCCCACCGGTTTAGTTATCATTGTAGTTCTGTAATGGCCGAATTTTCAAACGCTACTCAAATATTTAAGATCGTCTTACATGTTAAGTCCACGCTTTAACTCCAAATACGCCGATCTCGTTTAATTTTTACACAACTTAGATTTTAAGCGACGCTTAAATTTTGAGTGGCTTTTTAACATTCGGCCGTATCTGTGCTATTATTCCAGTTGACGTAATTAAATTAAATTTAACAAAATAAAATACGCTCTTTCATAAAAATCCTGTATAAAAGTCTACACGATCTGGTTCCATAGTGCACGATATAAAGGACCTCAGTTCAAAAACCGGTCGAAACCAACGGCTGGCTTTTTTAAATTAATACACCTTTAACTTGTATAAAATGTTATTGTTAATAACAATAATATCTTTTGGAAAGCAAACTTTAAATAACTATAAAAATGTTTTAAAAAAACTCTAGTTACAGTCTAAACAAGTTTATTGAAGATACAATTTTGCGAATAAAAACTAAAAGATGAGATTGTACCAAAATTCGCCATCGTTTTTAAAAAAGGAACATACTATTAAAAAGGGAACAAAGTTCAGTAACATTTAAATTAAGAACGTTATTATTTTGTTTTACTTCATAATTTATATAGTCTATTGTTTTAACCTAAAGATTAGGCCTTCAACTGTTTCTTAAAGTCATTGAACACTTCGATTTATGTTTGCTCTTTACCCTAGGACTTCGTTAGACAGTTTTCCCTAAAGACCTAGACCTAGAAGATAAATACTAATTCAGATTTACTAAAAGACATCTCATTAGTAAAATAAATGTTTAAGTTTAGGACAATTTAAATATTCTCTAATCTTAATGATGTCTAAAATGTTTAATTTATATAAGTTTAAACAGCTTTAATATTTATTGTTTCAAGATGAATGGACACGCAAACTCATTGTCTTCGGACAATAAAATAAATTACACAAATAAATTGAAAACA
>QDHC01003140.1:254083-264220 GCA_013186455.1 Papilio dardanus tibullus
CTTTGGAAAGTTTTTCTTAAATGTATTATTGTACTGTGTAAAAATTGTTGATAATTTATTCCTTTGGCGAGACAATTTTTTGTTTCTCTTACTACAATAATGGACAATATGAATTAGATTTGTAGATGGTGACACTGTAGATTATAATTTAATTCTACGAATAAAAGTAATTTGGCTCAATTTATGTTTGTGATTTAGTAGTTTTGTTTCACAATAAAAATATGCGTAAGTAATTTTTCATGTCTTTATTAAAGTATACTAAAAACAAAAATTAACTATTTAATATGATACCCTTCATATATCAATAAAAATTACTCCCCGTTAGACAATAACTACCAAAATTATTAGAGTAAACGATATGCTTGTGTATTCTTTCTATAATTAATTTAATTTCATCGTATCTCGTTAATACATTTATTTATTAAAATAGAAAACTGTTGTATAAGTGTTAGTTAACAAATAACGAGTCGATTTGTATCTTTTTTAAATTAAATAAAGCTGAAAGAATATCACTTCAAGAATCCAGGTGTCGATAAGACATCAATCAAGTATCGAAAAAAACACCTTTTAAGTCAACAATAGATACAATCGGTCTACGATAAAAGACCTAGAGGTGTAGTTTGACAGCGCGCCATGATTGGAGCACGCTGCGGTGCGCGGGCGCAGCTGTTGGGCACATTGCGCCCGACGCGTGCGCACACCGGAGATAATATGGTCGACATATGAACCGTACGGTATAAATAATGTTGAACTTTTTCATGTAAAGGGAAAAAAAAGCTCAAACGACAACGGAAATCCGTAATCTAGAATTATCTTATATCTTCGAGTTTGAAATGGAAAAGTGAAGAATTGATATATTTTTAATCAAAGAAATATACAACCTACCAAAATGTTAGAAATCTGTTTTAGTTCGTATAATTTTTTGATTTGAATTCAAGCTGCAGACGGCAGACTGACTCTCTATTAAAATTATGGCAGATATTTTAGAAAGTCACTTAATTTATTTATTGATATTAATATAAATTGCTGTATGTGTCTTTTAAATAAATATAATACTGATTAGAAACAAAAATCATAAAGATTTAAAACATATAATAAAAGCAGTTACTTGTCATTCTTTATGTTATAATCATTGTAGGGAATAAATGAAGCACTAACAGATTGTAAGAGATTGCTAAGTAGCTTTTAAATAAAGGTGATTCCAGCACAAGGGAAGGTGCCCCCTCCTCTCGGCGCGAAGCTTCACGGTGGTTGTTTTAAAACTAATTTGCTAAGTTACTTTGCAGTCCTTAACTTATAATCGTAAATTAAGTCAAGTACTTTCTCGGTAGAAGTTTTTCTGGCCGAGGCCTGGTATTGCGGGTTTCTATACTAATTATATTTTATAAGGTTGCATTATACTTTTGACCTATTGTTCTAATACTATTGTTATTCATATAACTTCGAGAAAATTGTTATACGTAAAAGAAATCTATACTAATATTATTGTAATAAAGAGAGAAACTTTTATTTTTTAATTTTTGTATGTATTGAAATAACTCAAAAAGTACTGGGCCGATTTAAAAAAATATTTTACAGTTAGAAAGATACATTATCCCCGAGTAACAAAAGCTAAATATCCTATTCCGTGCGAACGAAGTCGCGGGCACAGATACATTTAAACTATAGTAGAACCATTTGCTTATTACATTAAGTGTAGAAATTGTGATATTCTTAATATGATTTTTTGCTATCGTAAAACGTTTTCAATTTCTGAGTATCGATCTTATTATTGAGAATGTTCTGAACATCACAAATTCGTCTGATTATTGACAAAAAATACATCGCATTTTCTCGCATCAATTTTTGACTCATCTAAGTCATTACGAGTATACTTTTCCCACTGGAAAAACACAGTTATAAAACCAATGTTACCATTTTCGTTTCGCGGGCTATTAAATCTAAGCTATAATGTTTTTATTACTATTTTATGGTAATATGTTGTCCTTGTTTTGAATTTAGACCTGTATAAATCGTCTGTATATCCCTCTAAGCGATTAAGACATTAATAAAATGAATATTTCTATTACAGCTTAGCCGGGAAATAATGAAAACTAAATGTAACACAGATTTAGATAATTTTCTGCTATATTCTGCGATTTAAAAAACTTATTAATTTGTCTTTGTGCAAAATTTCAACCAGAGATACCTTCAAACAAACCTTCATCCTTTCAAATATACGCATAAGATATGAAGTACCAGGCCAGCAGGAAATTACTATGGTGACGAGCGCAAATAAAAATGTTATGTTTCCTATCTTTATAATATAATATTATCTATCTATAATCTATCCTTATCAGCATGTAATCGCAAAGGTTTATTCTAATTTAAAGGATTTTCCATTTATTGTAATAAAAAATATAAGCATCTTTAAATGACACCCTGACTTTCTTATTCAACGGCACGTAAACGTATTACTTCCGCGGCCATTTTACACAGCCGCGGAACAACGACACGACAAGATGGCGGTAATCTATGCAGAATAATAAATTAATATAAACCATGTCTCGTAAATACGTCACAAAGTGTATGAGTCACTTCAAATTAAGAAGATATTTTTTCAATTAACATCATACAAATATTTTATTAAATATTTTTAAATTATGCGATCGAATTTGATACGATTTATCGTTCTAATTTGATAGAAGGTGATCCTGGAAGCGGCAGACCTCAGTTATATTCACAAGACTAATTTATATAAGATTAGATAGTACTCATTTGCAATAATATAAGCGTATGTGTATTAGTTATCCTGTCCAGTTGGGCAGTTTCGTGCAACTGCCCAACTTTTACTTACTCGAAGATCGAGGGACAATGCTCCTTACAAGCAGACAGACACTTTGGATGAGGCAAACTGCCTCCCAGACACCTTAAATGTCCGCGCGTCGAGAATCGGCACAGTGTCTTTTATACATCTCTTATAGGCGTCAATAACAGTATAGCTTACCTTTTTCTCGGTGAGCTTCTCGCATCGTCTCTGCTTGCAGATCTGGTGTGACTTGTCGTTCCTGCAGGGGGCGCAGTCGCCGCAGTTGTCTTTGCGCTGACAACCGATGCACTCACCGCAGCGTTTTCTCTTCTTCTTTGTCTGTGAGGGGTAATACTACAATAATGTCATTTCATTGAATATTGAAATATTATGATGTCTCGACTCCGCCGCTTTTGCTAACTTACGAACATACTAGCTGTTGCACGCGATTTCGTCCGCGTGGAATTATTTAATGTAGCCCATGTTACTCGGGGATAATTTAGCCTTTTAATGGTGCAAGAATCTTTGAAATCGGCCCAGTAGTTCTTGAGTTATTTCAATACATACAAAAATACAAAGTTTCTCTCTTTATAATATTAGTATAGATAAAATGTAAATTTCGTAAAGATTTTAGTAACAAACACTTTTGAAAAAACGCTTAATTTTCATTAAGAAAAACAATTTGAATCATAGAATAACTTAATTGACTATGGTAATTTGTTAATAATAACCTTCCAACTAAAATATATCTTTTAAATACTGATGCGCAACATTATTTCGTGGAATTTGTTTTTATTTTTAATTTTAATCGATTGTATTAGAAATTGTTACATTTGTTATGACATTTCTATGTAAAAACAGCAAACAATATAAAATGTCGCGTGGGCAGCTGTTCCTTATGAATACATAGAAAGCGACGACATTGTAGTGTTACGTAAAAATGTGTAAAATAACCGCTTATTTTCGGACAACTAACTGACGTACATTTGTGTGACATAGACAAGCTTTTAATATGTATGCCTAATTTTGGAAATTCCCGTGTTATACTTAACGAGGAGTCATCTTTGAATACCTTCGCCATTTCACAAGTTAAACCCTCGTATATTGTAAAACCTTTTGCCGATAGTGAATGATTGCTATCGTTTACAACTTCATTCTTATAAAAAGCTTTAGGTGTTCATTGATAATATTCTATAAACACAATCGCAATTTATTTTATAAAATTTCGCTTGATTGTACGTACGTCCCTTCATACAGGAATTCAAAGCATACGCCGAGCGTATCTTCGTGGGATCTTCGCGTGTCCGGTCGCTCCGGGACTCGTTCCCATTAATGCAAAGAATGTTATTGCAAAGCGAGCCGAATTCGGTGCATTCTACGAACCTTGTTAATAAGCCGTCTGGCTCATGAGTCCGTATCCAGCATAAACGATAGCGCTAAATTGATGGCTTCATTTTTTGGAGTACATTATCTTTATCAGACGATCTATGGTTTATTTGTAAATATGTTATATTGTTATATATGCATACATATTTATGTTTCTTACTTAAGAATTTTATACACGCACACTCCTTATCACACGCTAAACCTTTAGAAAACGTGCAATTAGATGGCAATGAACTTTTTAATCGCATCATATTAAACCCAGCTCATCTATGTACATTGTGTTTTTAAAAATAAAAATTAGTAGTTAGTAAGAACCAAAGATTTAAAATGTAGTTCCAAGAATAAAGTTTCAGTTAGGAAATTATTTTAGTCCTTTGTTGTACAGAACAAACTTTAAGTAAAGCTTTTAGTTACGGTTCACATTTTCGTTAGGCACATTTATAGCATAGAATTAATCCGTAACCGTAAAAAACACAACAGCTGTGATACGATGTGTATCGCCGCCATTTTGGCGCAATTTCATTCGAGCACGCCTCGGCTATCTTCGGTTATAATCGGAATCACCCGATTGTATAGAGTAGACAAACAGCTGACGCGTGTAAAAAATATTACGAGTCCCTTTAATATTAGATGGTAAAAACTTTATTCAACTGTTGATAAGTTTATTTATGTAAATAGTAAAATGGATTTACCATGCTAATCATAACGGCGCAAAAAATGTAGGCCAAATTTACTTGAAAGGTTACTCGTTCACGGAAAAGATACGTTTCAAAGTTAACATTTTTAAAAATGGAATCAAGAGATATTTCTAACTTCGAGCACAACTTTGTGAACATTAACCATACTCCGTGGTTCTCGGTATTTTTTTGTTTTTCCAGCTCCATACATTCGGGTAATAAATCACCAAAAATTTTGTCGCCTCTTCCGCTTTCCCTGTTTTGTTCTTTGTTCTAGGAAACTTTCGCAATGGATTTTCCCGGTTTGACTCATTCGTATAATGAGTTGGTAACTTACGAATTGTGAATTACAAGGTAAAGGAATGTTATATCTACTGCCCACTGATAGAGTCGAAAATGTAATGTGTTTAATTTAGAAAATAAAATGTTACATCACGATTTATGTATGATAGTATATTAGTATGAGCTTTTATGATTATGTTTCGTCGAGACGATTAATAAGAAAACTATGTTTGCCAACTTTTTCATTCGGTCATTATGAAATCATTAAACTAAATGTCATTCATTCTGACCGAGAACTATCTAACTACAGTATAGTCGTTTTTGTGCCCTGAACACTACTCAGAGTTTCCACAAGAGCATAAATAGGTTGATACATTTATACTTTAGTATCAAGTACTCAAGTAATCAAGCCAAAAAGCAATATCCCACCCTTAACAAGCATGTTTTAACGCCCTTGTATTGTCCCCTCGCAATCATAGATGACTTTGGAATTTTAAATTCGACATTGAAATTATGTTTATTACTCTACTAACACATCTATGTGTATATTTGTTCTTTACATTATAATATCAAAACAGAAGCTTTTGAGTTTTTAATAACCCCGTTTAGCTTCAGAGAAGACTTTACTTTCTGTTCTCAAATATGATGCTTGTTTTAAGGCCAGTATTTTCAACTTTATCTTAGTTGCTAAAATCAAAATGTTCTTTTGTTAATGATTTAAAATATATTTTGGTTATGTACTAGTTTTTTTATGTCCTGTCAAATAACATGGAAAGTTTAATTCAAAAGATAACGGTTTTGTTTTTAGTTAAATTGCAATATTGCGATTAGCTCTTGCGTGCGACTAACAAGCATCATGATAAGATCTTTATAATGTTATATATACTGTATTTTATAAGGTTTAACAATCAGCACAAAGCTTCGTAATGGTACAGTGGACAAGCGCCCTTATTTATACTTATCATAGCATTGTTATATTCATTTTGTTCAGTTATTCTACACATTACAGTTATTTAGGATTATTATATACAGTTGTCCTGACTATTATTTCCCTTTTTATTAAGATAAGTCCTTTAAATACTATATAATATCATTTTAATGCTACTTAGTACGCAGCTGCTAAATTTTATAACTCGTTATCAAATGAAATAACACATTATGTGCCGCTAAACACTTAGTCCTGTAATTGTCGTAGCCAGTAAAGTCGATACTTCTAACATCTAATATCACAAAAAATCGTTCCGTAAACATAATTGGTTGCGGCAGGAGCAGCTGCGCGACAAAGGTGTTTGCTGTTAGAGCTACAAACAGCAGGAAATACTGACATTTATAACGTAAAGAATTCACGATCTTTCAGACTAGATCATTACTACATCAAGTTTTTTATCAATTCGAATTGCAAATAGCTGTGAATTATCAGAACATGTCAATGCTGTTGACTAATAAATCAGTAATGCATATGTGAAAGAGCAGTGTACTTATAATGTATGCATATTTGTCCTTTTATAGATATATTGAACGTTTTCCTAACGATAAAATTTAATATACCCGGCGCTAGGCTTCAAAACTGCCGTCTAATTGAACCAAAGAATAAAAGTCATAAAATTTTCTAAGCAGGACACGCGTAAATCGCCTGACTTTAATTTGTATTTTAAATGAGAGAGGAAGTTAATTTATTGGCGGAGCAAGCGAATCGGCTAACTATTAAATTTATTGCCACGAAGACAGAGTTCGGCCATTTTGCAACTCGAGGGCTCGGAAATAAAAACTGCTCGCCGAATAATAAAAGGTGGAATTACTGTGAAAGTTTCTCTTTTTCGGGATCTCACGAATATCCACTTTCTACGGATGAAATTTAGGTAATTCTCATATCTTATATTCAGTCTTTTTGAATTTCTACCAACTTTACTTTTGCGTGAAAAATATATCAAACGGTTCCTAAGTGTGATGTTAAAACATCATTATGTTTTACAACAAGTAAATATCATAAGCCGATTTGAGCGGAGTCGAGATTTTAAGTCAAGAAATATAGGAAGTCAAAAACAGTTTTGCGAAATATTTACTGATTATTTATAAAACTTATATAAATAAATAATTTCTTTATATGTCTTGACTTTTTAAAATGTGTAAAAAGACGAGAAACTCACCTGTTTCTCACTGGTAATATCGTCGAGCTCCATAGGCCCGGTGTTCATGGGCGGCGCGCCGTGCATAGGCGACTTGAAGCCCGCCGTGGAGGACACAGCCGCCACCTGCCCGCTGCTCTCCGAACCCACTTCCATGTTGGACCCGTCCGACTCCGAACTATTAGCCCGCATTTTCCGTCTCTCCTTCTTCCTAAAATCTGACCTCGTCGGAGACGACGCGCTTCCAAAACCGTTGGACTTCTTATCGTATCCATTGTCCAGTAACATTGGGTTCTGGAAATTGCTGTGATGCAGCCCATTTGGCGTGTACTTGTCCTGTAGCGATTTCATATCGAACGGTTCATTTTTCAGTACATGAACCACTGTCGGGCTTTGGATATTCTGTATGAGGCTCCCGTTTTGATGGATGAGCGTTCCGTTTTGATGAAGTATTCCATTCTGAGTTGGAAAAGCATTAATTGTCGCGATATTAGGTTGGTACAGCTGTATGTGTCTGTCGTCTATGTAAGCCTGCCCCGCCGGCGCCAGCTCCCTCGCCTGCAGCGGCGCGGGTACTATCGGATAGCTTCTAGCGTTCACCGCTGTCAGCGTATGGAATGTGGTTGCGTTGACCGGCGACAGAGTAGTCAGGGTCGTGGAAAGCGGCGTGACCTGCGCCAGCGTGGTGAGATGCGCCGGAGACGACGGCGTCGTGAGCTGCGTGAGCTGGGTTAACTGACTAGGACTCGCGCTGGGCGTGGGGCTCGCCGTGACCGGTACCGGGGTGACGCTCGGCAGCCCCGTCTCCGGTATCACGGTCGTCTCTGGAAACGTTTGGAACTGACTCTGGAAGGACGGCAGCTTGTTGGGTATGGGCTGCAACGTCACCGATTGGTAGTCGAGGGGCGAGGAGAATCCTGCGCGTAGTATCGCGTCTTTGGCGTTGACGGTGATGGGCATCGATTCCCACGGGCGGTACTGCGGCTGGCTGGCGATGACGGAGACGGTGTCACCCGTGCGCTCGTAGTACTCCCAGGCGGGGTCCAGCAGCCGGCCGTCGGCGGTCAGGATCCGCTGCTCGTTGTCCGCCATGTCGCCGAACGTCGAGAAAGGCGGCAAGTGCGCGCTATCCGCGCCCGCCTCACTCCGGAGCGCTTCGCTCATGACGTGTTCGCTCGGCGAGACCGCATCGCGTCACTTTTTCGCGTTCCAAAACAGTAACACATACAAAAATAAGCTCTAAACTAAGTCTATGTTGTACTGAACGATCGGAACTGTGATGGAACTTGATAATTTGTACTCTCTGGCTTCAGTTCTCTCTAACTCTAAATAGCACTTAAGTTACGACTATACGGCACACCGGTTTACACTACTCTAATCACAATATCTTCGTTTGCTCACTATGAAATAAATAGTATAAAAAGTCCTTTACGTACAGCTTATACAATACGAGACTTAAGGTTACGGGCTTATAAAATCTTTGGCTGACTTCTTTTTAGAAAATGCTCGAGGAATCGGTTCGTTTGTTCGTTAACTATCGATAAAATACTTTGTGCACTCGTTTAACGATTTCTCTATTATTTTGGAACGTTTAAATACTGGTCGTTGATATCTCTTCTATACTTTTTTTTCGTTCGAAGGCTTCTTTTTATTGTAAATACCGAATACTTCAGACTTAAATTAATTTGTACTGTTTGGGAGTTAGCGTATACTTTGAGTTTCTTCTTTACTTTTAACGTTTAAAAGGTTTTAAAAAATAGTGCTTATATAATTTTTGAAACGAAAGATATGACTGGAGGCTTTGGTTTGAGGAATTCGCGTGTTTTGGTTGAGTTGTCTGCTTGTTGCGGTGCGGCGCGGTGCTGAGCGGAGAGCGGCCGGCGCCTGGGCGACGCACCCGGCCCTGCTATCCGTGCACCCGCCACGAATCTGGCAACAAGACAAAGTCATATTAGTTACACATAAAAAAAGGACAACTCTAGTAATAACTTATATTATTTCTACTAATAAATTACACATAATATATAACGTACTCTACATCAAATGGAATATTTTTGCGGGAACCCGATATTCACAATAACACAGGTAAGGAAAAAATAATATCATATTTTACCAGAGCGGTATCAATAAGGAAACAAGGTTCATGACCTAATTATAGTAAGGTAGGAAGAACTGGTTCAGAATAAGGCCGCAAAGGGAACGTGTGGGGATATTTGTAAAGTTACGGTACAGCTTCGGGTCCGAGGTGTTTAGTAGTAGAGGGGCGCACGCGCGCTCCCTTGTTTTCGATCACTCGCTAATCGATAAGGGAATTTGCGTCACTTGCCAACACTCTTTTGCTTGTTTTTAATCCGTATATTGAAGATTTTATTTAGTTTCTTTGATTGTGAAGCTATTTATTATAACTTTTTTAGATGGTAATAACGAAATTTGGCATAAACCGACTTAGAAACGATATTGCAGGAACGTGACCTGCTTAGTATTTTTTAAATTGTTAACAAATTAATATTAGAAAATATTTACAGTCTGTGGAACTAACTTAGCTAGTAGGAACTTTCTTCTATTTTGAGTAAAAGGCGGACATAATATTTCCTATTAGTTCAATTAACAGATGTCATATCCTTTAAATTAGTCAAGTAAAAGCTTTGTAAACTGAATACCATGTAAGGCTGTAAACAATATTTGTTTTGGGCGGTAATGCGACGGCGCGATGGCCTCGGAAACAGTTCGGCGTCACGTGGCGCTGTATATAAGCTTGTAAACAAACTATTTATAGAAAGGGTACGTTCATAGTAAAGCTACGCTCTATTTCGGACTCTCTATTTTAAGGGAATACTATTTTCGTGACGTTTCAATTCAAAACTATTTCGCGCGTCTT